>PVKV010009698.1:0-40330 GCA_004027835.1 Alouatta palliata | reverse complement strand
TACAAAGTTTCGTATACTGAGGTTACCATAATGGCATGATCATAACGAACTTTGTTTAAGCCATCAAGTGAGCAGAGAAACCAGTCTTTTGAGAGAGATTAAATATTAGCACATAGAAATGGAAGAATAAGAGACTGCAGAGAGAAAGAAGGAGATGAGGAGAAAGAGAAAAGGTTCCCAGAGACTTTCTAGCTCAGAATAGACTTTAATATATGTCATATTTCCAAGGAGTTTCTTTCTTATCCTTATGTCAACCCCATTTTATTTAAGGTTTAGTTATTATCTTTCTGTATCTTAAAAGTAATAATTCAGTTTTAAGGAACATATTTTTTAATAGTAGAAGCGTTACTGAATTTCTCTGTCCTTTCTCTTTCTCTCTCTTCTTAGTTTTCTCCCTCCCTCTCTCTTTCCTCCATCTCCTTCTGTGTTCCCCCTCTTCTCTCTTTCTGAAATTAGTAATATCATCTATATTGACCAGTACCAAAGCTTTACTTTGGCACATGACTAAAAATATAGTTCTGTATTCTTAACTGTATAATGCAGTAAATAACAGTAGGTATACACTGTTGCATTAAATATCTCTTTAACTTATGCTTTATAATTTTGATATGTGAATATTTTATAATTTAGAAACATGAGAAGGACCACTTGTAGTTACTAAAGCATGAATAAATTAATTTTAAAGTACGAAATATTTATACAAACTTTAAATGAACAAGCTAACAAATGAGGCTAATTTTACAATTTTCTAAGCTACTTTAAACTTTGCAAATGAGATAGTGAAATATTTATTTTCAAGTGTTTGTATGATATATGCCAATGCTTTGTTTTGGTCTTTTAACATTGGTTCCTTTACAATAATAGTATTGTCTGGCGCAAGTTATAAGATCTCAGAGATACTACTGTAGTGTTTGAAGGGGTGTGTCTGAAAAAATCTGTACAGTACAAACGTTATCATTTTATTCACAGTTCTTGGCTCTTAAAAATAAATTGTATTAATGACAGTCTCCAATGTGCTATGTAATTCCTATGAGAATATTCCAAAAAGAAATCTGTTCTTTACTAATTTTCTTTTTCTCACTATAAGTTGTTTAGTATGCATATGGAGAAGACATTGGTTTCAAACAGAACCCTCATAACATTTCCATAGTGTCCTACAAATATTTATTTTTAATAATTAGAATGCAAAATAATAAATCACTTTCTTTTTCTAAGAAAAATATTTATTTCCTTTCTATGATGACAGCTTGTATTCATTTGATATTGTTTTTCATTTTGTTAACTTTCCCAAAAATGGAGATTTAACTATTTTTTCTAAAAAATACTATATTATTCTAAAGCATAAACTCAGCTAGCCATTTTGATGACAAATATATTATATTACATTGGGCATTTTTGTTGTTTTTGTTGCTCCATCTATTTAGAGACAATAAGCCTTAGTTTTTCACATATGCCAAGACAAAACAAATAAAAATATGTGTGTCTTAGTTCATTTAGTGTTGCTACACAGAACTACCTTAAGCTGAGTAATTTATAAAGAAAAAATGTTTACTTGGCTTATGATTTTGATATCTTAAACAATTCAAGATTGGGTGCGTATCTGGCAAGAGCCACAGGCTGCTTCCACTCATGACAAAAGGTGAAGGGGAGCTGGAGTGTGCAGAGATCACATGGTAAGAGAAGCAGCAAAAGAGGGAGTAGGGAGGTGCCAGGCTCTTTTTAACAACCACCTCTCAGGGAAACTAATAGAGGGAGAACTGCTCACTGTTCTAGGATGGCACCAAGATATTCCTAAGTGATCTGTCCCCAAGACCCAAACACCTCCCATTAAGCTCTGCTTTCAACATTAGGGATCAAATTTAAGCATACAACTTAGGGAAGCATCTAAACTTGTAGAAATGTGGTTTACTTTTTATTTCTCCTAAAATAAATGTCCATGTTAAGAAAAAATTAAAAAGAGAGAATGCTGTTGTTATTAAATTCTTAGAAATATTCTTATCCTGAGGTCTTCCGATTATAGTATGCTTCAAATTACGTAGGAAGTGGAAAATCGCGGATGAATCAAGAATGGTCAAATTATTCATTAATTCAGTTATTTATTCATCTAGCAAATTTTTGCCTAATATTTATTATGTCTTAAGAAACAGTAAACATTGGAGAAAGAGTTTATTACATATTGGCACATAGAATATATAGTATCCATGTATTTTATTGCTATATTTATGTTTGAGGTAAGAAACTATCCATGGAGCTGTTTAACTACAGAAAAAAAGTGGTAGAGATAGTTCATTTAATATGATAAATAAGGATGTTTTAGAGAATTGTACAATATAAAAACAGAAGTCATATTTATAAAATATTATTTTTCTCTCCATGGAAACTGAGAAGGTAAAGCGATTTGAAAAAATACCTATTGGCACTAGGAGCTATTGATAATATTTTTAGACATCCAAAACACAATCAAAGCAATGTTTTCAAAGTTTTATCAGTGATTTATTTCAAAGTCCTCCAAAGTTTATGTGTTGGAAACTTAATTCCCAATGTGGAAGTGCTGGGAGGTAGAACATTTAAGAAGTGACTAGGCCATGACAGTTCTGTCCTCATAAGTGGATTAATGGTCTTGTAAGAGTTAGTTTGTTGTTGCAGGAGTCCATTCTTTAGAAGAAAAAATGCAAGCTTTACCCCCTCTTGTTTTCTCTCTTTACCTTATCTTTCTTCTCTCCTTTTTTTTTTATTTTTATTTATTTATTTATTTTTGAGATGCAGCCTCGCTCTGTCACCCAGACTGGAGTGCAGTGGCTTGACCTTAGTTCACTGCAACCTTCACCTCCCAGGTTAAAGTGATTCACTTGCCTTAGCCTCCCTAGTAGCTGGGATTACAGGCATGTGCCACCAGGCCCAGCTAATTTTTGTATTTTTAGTAAAGATGGGGTTTCACCATGTTGGTCAGGATAGTCGCTATCTCTCGACCTTCTAATCTGCCTGCCTCAGCCTCCCAAAGTGCTGGGATTACCCACCGCGCTCGGCGTTCTTCACCCTTTTGCTTTCTGCCATAGGATTATGCAACAAGAATGCCCTTGAAAGTCTTACCAGGCTTTTCATGTTGGAGTTCCTGGTCTCTAGAATGATGAGAAATAAATTTCTGTGCTTTATAATTTATCTAGTCTCAGGTATTCCGTTATAGCAGCAAATAATGAAAATATGCATAGACAATGATAAATAATTACAAATGTTTTGAAAGCTATTTCTTTATTTATTTTTTGGAGGAAGATCAGCTACTCTACCTATGCCATCACAAAAAAAAATCACAGATTGATTATGAAACAGTTGTGGAACATTACTTCAGAGGACATAAGTCTTAGAATTTTATGAGTAATTAAAACTAATCTGGTTTTCCAAATTAGGATACTTTAATGACTTTTAGTGTATTACATTAACTTTGAGAAGCCATAATATGTTTCAGTATTATATAAAAGTATGCAATTTGAAAAAATGCTAAACAGGATAAAATACTATCATGTTCTTCAAATAATTATCTGTTTCTTACCAGGGCCATATAGCTTCATCATAGTAATCCCCAGCCCAAAATAAGTAGCCAGTGAGTCACTAAGAAAAGCTGGAGTACTAAGGCTGCTTACTGGGAGATGATCAATGTATCAACAAGAACTGCTTATCTTGCTGAAAGTCATTGACATTTAATGAGATATGACATAATGATATTCCACTAAATACCGTAAAATTTGACAGATTAATCTGGGGATTTGGCATCTTAGTAGTAATGATTTTTTTATCTCATCTGTTATAATTAATTAACATATATTATATAATGCAAATTTATACATACTGCTTTATCTGCTTTTCACAAATTTCAAGAAGTGATATTTACATACTCAGTTCTAAAGAATTTTATTTGTATTATTATTTTTGTATGAGCTCATTAGATTTTTATGTCCATAGTCTCTTTTATATTATTTTGTTGTTGTTACTAATGTCTATAGTGATTACAATATGGTCAAAAAATAAGGCCTATGACACTAAGTTTTTAATAAGATATGACCTAGCATGTGATTACTTATCCAAATACATCCTGGGTTTTTGAAACCATGTATATACTTCAGTTTGGAAGGGTTGTAATATGGTTTGGCTCTGTGTCCCCACCCAAATCTCATCTTGAATTGTATCCCCATGTGTTGAGGGGGGGCATTTTTAAGCCATCCTATGTCTCTAATATTTGTTCAATCTTTAAATACATTGTATTTTTTTGCATACAGAAATTCAAAACAAAATTCATTTTTTTTTGCATATAGCAATTCAAAACCAAATTCAACAGGTTCCTAAGTTTTTAATAAGATATGAACTACAGGAGATTTATCCTCTTCATTCTCTAAATGAAATATATGGTGTCTGTCAACTTCGGCCTTTTCATATCCCTGCTTTCTCATTCCCCGTGCCACCAGGAATGCCTCTAGTAGTTTTATATAGTTGAGCTTAAATATTTTTAGAGCAAGGAGGTCTTTCTAAAATGAATAAAATAAAAATATGCGGCATACTACTGTGTGATGATACAAATTGTTAATATATGTAACAATAACTCTTTCAACACTGATGTAATCCATAGGAAAAAAGATATCAATAATCTTTATTTGGGTATCAACTGCAGAATTTAATTAAGAATAACACGGCATGTTAAATGCTACTTCAGATGTCAGGTAGAATAGAGAGCTATTAATCATTTAGAATAGTAGAGAATGCAAAGAATTGGTGAAAACAGTGTCCCAGTTATCAGTCCTCAGAACACGTTTAGTCTTCTACAAGGGCCCACCAAAACTAACAAACATGTGGGAATGTTCTTTGGATATTCTTAATGTTATCAGTGTGGAATTTAGGTAAGGCTGAATTTTCAAAGAAATAGATTGGAGTCTAATAAATACTTTTTTTTTTTTTTTGGTAATTGTTTGTATTTACCTATTTTTACTCCAAGAATCATATACCCTAAAAAAAAATCCCAAAAAACAAAAAAGGCTTCAAATAATTGCTAGATGAGTTTGAATTAGGGCCAGTTTAATTCAGAGGTGAATGCAGTCATTTACATGAGTTGCTTAAATACACACACACACACACACACACACACACACACACACAAAGAGAGAAATTATCCTCTTTTTAAAGTTTAGTACTTTTACATTGAGTCTTCTGCTTGCATTGCAAGAAACACTGTAAGCTGTTTTTTTCTATTTCTGTTGCCTAGATCACCATGAAATTTTGTGTAAATAAAATATTTAGAGGAAAGAATGACATACTGTCTACCTACATAAACGAATATAGATGGAAGAATATAAATATATACACAAATGAAAGTTATTACCTGGGGCAGAGCAAAGTAAACCTCGTGAGGTTCCCTGAGAGCATTTGGATATACTGTGCACCTGAAGATAAGTAAAGGGTACATTGTTGCATAGCGTCCCATTCTTAAGCAAGCTACCATGTTCACAATAATTGCAAATGTTAAATCTGAATGCTAAGCCAAACTAAAATACATTCCATTTATAACTGGTGCAATTATATGTGCTTATTATAGTTGATATTCTGGCCAACAAAATATTCGCATGGGAATATAAATATTAATTGTATGTTCCAGAAGAAGCATCCTTAAACTTGGTCAATTATTTAACATTAGAGATGTTAAAATATTTTCCTATGTCACAGAAAGGGAAGAACTGAAAAGTTTGTTTATTTTTTCTGATATGTAAAGAGCTTAGAACCGTGTTTGGCACCATGGAAATACGAAAAAATAGTATCTATTATTAAAAATTTTCCAAAAATATTATTATTTGTATGTGTTTTGTTCATTCATACAGAGTAATGACTATATGCAACTTTTCCTATTAAGAACAAGCAATAAATTGATAAATAAAGCTCTTATGGTGTACTTCCAGAGATACACAGGCTGGGAATCTATGTGCAATGGAAGAAGTGGGTGTTGCTATCATACTATATAGAAAGGGCACCTACCATAAGTTAGGAGCCAAGGGATTTATTCCTAGTGTAATTAATATCTACTTTGAAATGTGTATTATAATTTGCCAGGTGATAACTGGGTAAAGTTTTGCAGGAACCAACTGCATACACATACACAAAAATACTAGAAGCAAAAGAACATAATTAGTGGCTAGTAGGTGACACCAAGAAAACATTTTTAATTTGCTGTGGTTTCACAATAGCAATGTGGTAATCATAAAAGCAAACCCTTCTTCAGAGATGATTAGTGTTCTATTTACAGTATTACAGTACTGCAGTTATTTATGATCCTTCAAAGTAAACTAAAACTACAGCGTAAATAAATAAATTAATTTAAAACTACAGGGCAAAATGAAACAGCATTGGCAAAATGTTGAGAACATTGCAAATAAGGCAGAGGCACATGAGTTTTAGTAAACCTCTCTCTAACTTGGTGTGTATGAAACATCTCCATAATAAAGTTTAAGAATTAGAAGAAAAACCCCACAGAGAATGTAAGAATTTATAATCTGAGAAAGTTATTTGAATTCTAAAAACAAAATATAGCAATAATATATAAATGTTAATTATTCCTAAGAAAACTATAGATAACTTCAAATTATAGGCAATAGGTTTTCATAGAAGAGCGATTAGGAATGACTTATATAAATATTATTAGTAATCCTGAAAATGCAAATTAGGACCAAAATGAGATGTTTCATATCAAATTGACAACAATTAAGAAGCTTACGAATAAATATCAAGCATTAGTAAGAATTTTGATTAGTAGATAATTTTATTGCTCTTACTATGTGTTTAAATTGATACAAATACATTAATAACATGACAGCCATATAAAGTAAAATATCCATAAACTCCAAAACGCAGTAGTTCCACTGTTAGAGTTATATATCTTTGGAAACTCTTGCACTTCACCACCAATGTTTCCATAAGAATGCGACTGTAGTTAAGTTGGAGAGAAAAAATGGTTCAGAGGACTGAATGGCTGTATGTAATGTAGTATATTAGTCATTGGAATACCATAGATGAAAATACATTTGGAGAACACATCTAAGAAATAAAATATATTAATGAAAAAGAATTCTGTAAGACTCTTTGTAGTATGACTTTTATTGTCAGCAAAATTATAAACAAACATACATAAACACCTAAATATGTACACAAATAAATGCTTGTATATGAATATAGGCATATGCATATATATTATACATTTTAGGAACTGTACATTTGTGACTCAACATTTTTAAGGCTAAAAAGTTTCTGCATATATATATATATACATATATGTATATGTGTGTGTGTGTGTGTGTGTGTATTTTACCCTGTAGTTTTAAATTAATTTATTTATACTGTAGTTTTAGTTTACTTTGAAGGATCATAAATAACTGCAATACTGTAATACTGTAAATAGCACACTAATCATCTCTCAAGGATTTGCTTTTATGATTACCACATTGCCATTGTGAATCCACTATATATATATATATATATATATATGTTATTGGTTCACCTAGGATAGAGGAAAACCTTAGGATACAGTAAAAAGAAATAAAAATTCATAAAGTCTTCTGCTTGATGGGTTAGGTAGTTGATTCCTGAGGGTTATTTTTTTAATTATTGTGCTTTTAGTTTCACATGTGTGTTGCATAAACTCTTTCATGTATCACATATTATATAATAAAAGAGTTAAAATGGCTGAATATGAGGGCATTCATATAGAGCAAAGCTTATTCATCACCAAAGCCATGATGTGAGTATTATGTAATTATAAACAGAATAATTCATTCTTAATTTATAACAATATATACTTAACATAGAAAAAATACTGTATTGAATTAGCTGAAGTGAGTACTCATAAAATAAGATCTTTAAAAGCATAAAACAGAGTTAAAATATTTGATGTGTCTACTTTCATATGTGACCATATAAATAATTTGACTAAGACAAAATACGTCAATTAGCAATGATGTAATGGATTTGAGTAAAATTATCAGCAGTATTAAATCTATATATACACACACAAACCTTTGTATACTGTAGAGAAATTATATGTTTTTAATATAAATACGAAAAACCTAAGTGCATTTAATAACAAAAAGTTACAAGGCGTACAATTTTAAAAAATAATAATCCAGTGATAAAGTATTGAGAGGTAAAATATAAGGTGACTACTATTTCTATACACACTTTTGAAAAATTAGAAAATATTTAAAAAGTAATCAGTATCAAAAAAATCCTAAAATTAAATTTATCTAGAAATATATTAATTTAAAATATTAAATAGCATGAGTAAACCCAAATCATAGATATACTAAAAAAAAGTATTTACAATACTAATGAAAGAAAAATTTTCTGCACAAAATAATGAATGCTTTTATGAGAAAGAAATGAGAAAGAATTTTGCTGTTTATTTTAAATTCATTATTGCAAAATAAAGGCTTTATAGCCATAACCTGTATTCTTCATTCATTATCTAGATATTATTCTAATATAGCAACATTAACACAAATTATAATATAAAATTTTAATATCCCATTTGCTCTAATTACTTAACATATGATGAATAAGAGTTAAATGAATATCTAATCTGAGGAAGTTAATCTTATAATTGCGTCTGAGAATCTTCAGTTTTGCTGCACTTTTTACTACAGCTTAGTCTTTTTCAAAGCTTGATGACTTTAGGAAAGCTGGCTTGTGCACTTGGTGGTTGGATTCTGACATGGTTTGGCTATCTGTCTCCACCCAAATCTTGTGTTGAATTGCAATTCCCTCGAGTTGAAGGAGGGGAATAGTGGAAGGTGATTGAATCATGGGGAGGATTTACCCTTGTTTTTCTCATGCTGGAGCTCTCAAGAGATCTGCTTGTTTACAAGCGGTAGCACTTCCCCCTTCACTCTCTCTCCTGCTATACAATGGTAAGATGTGCTTGCTTCTCCTACACCTTCCTCCATGGTTGTAAGTTTCCTGAGGTCCCCCAGCCTTCCTTTACAGCCTGTAGAAGTGTGAGTCAATTAAACCTCTTTTCTTCATAAGTTATCCAGTCTCAGATTGTTCCTCATAGCAGTGTGGTAATGGGCTAACATAGATTTCCTATGAGTTGAGTGTGACTAGAAAGTTAGAATGTGGAAACTGCCAGGGGAAGGCCAGATGCCTGATACTGGCAAAATGCCACTTTCGTGGTACTTCATTAGTCAAAGCAGTAAAGAACTAACTTATGTTTCAGAGTCCTAAATGAGAGAATAATGAAAACAGGGTTAGACATTACTGACATTATTTTTTAGAAACGTTGCATAGTTGCCGAATTGATGAGGCCACTATTACATATGTCTACACACACACACACGCAAACACACACACACACGCAAACACACACACATATATTATTATATATATGTATATATTATATATGTAACTACTATACATATACCATTATATCTATACATTTTATACATTATATGTATAAAAGTTATACCTCAGAAAAGGCTCATAATCATAAGAATTCAGTGCATTAAAGAGAAAACAGTAACACGTCTAGAAAAGAAAAAGATCTACATTCAAAATTCCCACAGAATTTTCTATAGTAACTCTAGAATATAGAAGAAAATATTTAACAGAATTCTATTATAAATGAAGAAGGTGAAGCGACATAATGAGAAGTAAGAGTTCTGTATTTTACTTGAACCGGTAAAATGAATAGCAGTAGACTGTAATAAGTTACATAAATACAACTAAAAAGAAAACCTATAGAAATAAATACATACTCTCATAGACACTGCAAATAAATAAAAATCAAAATTTAACAAATGTCCAAATAACCCAGAATGAGGGAGGTAAATGAAATCCGAAGAAAACAATGGTGCAAACAGCAACACAAACAAAAAGGCAAAAGTAAGCCCTAATATGTTAATAACTACATGTAAATGTTCTAAATACACCAATTAAAAGTGATTGGCAGAGTAAATTTAAACACAAAAGCCAACTATATGCCCTTGAGAAAACCACTTCAAATATAGAAATATAGGAAATTGAAAGTAAAATTATAAAAGACATATCATGCAAACAATAATTTTTTAGAACAAAAGTGAATATATTCATATTCATATAAAAAAGTAGTCTTCATAGCAAATCAAATTATTAGAGGTATTGAGGGATTTTATATTAATATAAATGGGAGAATCCTTCAAAAAACATAGGTATCCTAAATGTTTATGCACCAAGCAATAGAACTGCAAAATACGAAACAACTTGAAAGAGGGAGAGGTGGGTGGAAGAATAGAGAGGTAGTGTAAACTAGCTGCTGAATATAAATATATACGTATACATATGTTATCTATTTTACAGATTACTGATTATATCATAAATATTCAAGTATTGATATAGTCTTATTTTGGTGCCTTCACTATAATGGTGTTTTTATTTTATTCTCTGAAGAACTTAAGTTTTATGAAAAATGAAGCGAAGTAATATTTTTAAAGTTCTTTACTGTTAAGCTGCCACCTGATTTAGAGTAGTCGCAAAATTCATGAACATTAAGAAAACCTTTTCAGTAAAGGTACCAACTTCAAAAACTGATGTAAAAGAAGTGCTTTCAAGAGCTGAAAGCTGTGGCCACATGGAACAAAAGAAGAAATGGTGAGGGTTCTGTGTGATGTTCATACTGAAGTTTCATGCTTTCATAGTCAACAGATCAAATGTGACGAACCACTTGTTCCATAAAAGGTTATGGGGCTTTCACTTTCACAAAACCAAAGAATCAAATTGCTCTTATTTTAGAAATACCATGAGATATTAAAGATTTGGATTAAGAAAAAAAAACAACATCCTGCATTCTGCTACCAATTATGAGTTGTAGACTGTTAGTCTCATGGATAGAATAAACTTCTTCTAAAAACGCCTAAAGGTACTATATTATGGTAACATTTTATTTTGTCATTGAAAACTGTAAGATGAAGTTCTCTTACATAAAATATGAATAAGAATATCTGAATTTTTCCATTATCTTTTGTCAACTGAACAAGACACACTGCACCTTTCATTATTATTATTGTGAAATTAATTTTCATTAATTTAATAATTTATTATTTAAATTTGAATTATAAAATCTAGAGTCCATAGTCTCTACATGATTCTTTGTGAAACATATGAAAATCATTATCAAATATGAAATATCTTTGTAAAATATCAATATTTTTGCCCTTCTCATCTACTCCTCTGTTCCTCCCTCACTTCCCTATATCCTCCCTGGCCTTCTTACTGATCCATGAACATGTCAAATGAGCTGTTTCATGGGGCTTTGCATAGTTTTTTTCCTTTCCTTAAATGCTCCTTACCAACAGAACCATGTGACTAAAATCTTCTTTAATCTCTTCATAAAATATCTTCTTATGGTTAAAATATCACTCTATCACCCAATGTTCTTTATAATTGCAACTTTTCTCTCTCCATTATTACTTCTTTTTTTGAGACAGAGTCTCACTCTGTCACTAGGCTGGAGTGTAGTGATGTGATTTCAGCTCACTGCAGCCTCCACCTGCCAGGTTCAAGCAATTCTCCTGCCTCAGCCTCCAGAGTAGCTGGAACTACAGTCTTGCACCACCACACTAGGCTAATTTTTTTGTATTTTTACTAGAGGTGGGGTTTCACTATGTTGGACAGGATGGTCTTGATCTTCTGACCTTGTGATTCACCTTCCTTAGCCTCCCAAAGTGCTGGGATTATAGGCATCAGCCTCTGAGCCCAGCCTCTCTCTATTATTTCTAAGCTCACTTTCTTTCCTTCATTTTCCACAAAATACTTAGCATCTTAAGCATAATATGTAATTTATTATATCTATTTGATTATCATTTGTTGCATATTTTCCATCAGAAGAAGATAAGTTTCATGAAGACAGAGATGCCTTTATGCTCTGTTCACAGATACAGTCCAAATTTCTTCTACAGTTTAACACATGTTGGGTACTCAAAACATTTGTTGAGTGAATGCTGCTGTACAATATAATACATTTATTTGTATGTATTATAGGAAAAGGTTTCATATATGAGGGGACTTCAAAAAGTTCATGAAGAAATGAAACTTAAAAATGTAAGTATGAACTTTATTTTTCACTATGAGTTCCATCAGGGCTAAGACACTTTTGTAAGCAATGACAGTAGCTATTTAGTGCATCTCTAAATAATTGATGGTCTGAAAAATTTAACTATGTCAATGTAGTCTTTTTTACATTATTAATTTAAGAAGATACATGTCCTTTATAGTTGTTTTTCAAATCGGGGGGGGGGGAAAGTCAGAAGAAGCCAAATCAGAACCCTAAGTGGGATGCCTAATGATTTTCCATTAAAACACTCACAAAATTGCCCTTGTAAATGAGAATAATGGGCAGAAGCATTGTCGTGAAGGAGAGGGACTCTCTGATGAAGTTTGCTGGATGTTTTTCTGTTAAAGCATTGACTAACTTTCTCAAACACTCATAATAAGTAGATTGTATAGTTTTTGAACTTCCAGAGAATAAGCAAAAAGCCACAAGCATCCAAAATACTGCTGCCATGACTTTGTTCTTGATAAATCCACATTGACTTTGACTGACCACTTGCAACTCCTGATAGCCATTACTTTATTTGTGTTTTGTCTTCAGGATAATATTGGTATACCTATGCTTTATCTCTTGTTATAATTTTCTTAAGAAAGGCTTCAGGATCTTGATCCCACGTCTTTAAAATTTTTATTGAATGTTATGCTTTTGTCTACAGCTGCCCCGGCACACAGTTTGGGGATCTATTAAATGGAAACTTGGCCCAACTTTAATTTTTCAGTCAGAATTGTGTAAGTTTAACCAATTGAGATGTCTGTGGTGTTGCCTGTTGTTTCTGCTGTTAATTGTTGGTCTTCCTCAATTAGGGCATGAACAAGATTATTTCTAGCAAGTGATGTGGATGGTCTGGCGCTGTGGGCTTCGTCATTATCTTGTCCCTTCTTAAAACAAATTAACCGTTTGTACACTGCTAATTTCTCTAGGTTATTGTCCTCTGAAACTTTTCATAAAGCATCAATGATTCATCATTTTTCTACTTAAGCTTCACAATAAATTTGATACTGGTTCTTGCTTCAATTTGAGTAGAATACATGCTACTTTGCTAGGGTCTCTTTTCAAACTGATGCCTTTTTCTTCTTTATGCTTCAAACTAGATACTGTTCAAACATGTTATAAAAAGTTAGTATGAGTTTATTACTGTGCAAAAGTTCTGAAATCCATGAGTAGTTTTTCACAGTATGCATTTTTCCATTATCATTTTAAAGACCCCTCACCCAGTCTCAATCTTATTTTGCTTAACTTGCATCTGTCAAAGTGTATTCTTCTGTAAAAATTAATGTGTTTAATGTCTTTCCTCCCTTTACTGGATTCAATTTTTTTTCTACTAATCTTACCAAAAAACTATGCAAAGTAACTGAAGGCTAATATAGCTTTCTTTAATGTAAGTAATAATATATATGACTAAGTCATTTATAATTTCTATCATGTCTACTGTAAAATATGTATGCAAATATGGTGATTTTGATTAAGATATTTATTAAAGAATCTTCAAAAGAAAGCTGTTTAACCTGTAGCAGAGATGAATATTTATTTGACAAAAAATTAGTTTATATAATAAAAGACGCATATCTTCTCATAAACTCAGCATATATGTTTTGAGTACATAAAGAATGCCAAGTATTGAACAATGTTATAAAAATATATAAGAACAAAAGACAACCAATATTGCTGCTCTCAGGAAACTTATATTTGGAGGAATTAAAATAATGAACATTTAGGAGTAAATGAAAATGTCATTACAATTAAACATAAAATAAATTAATAATCACTAGTTATAAAAAATATTTTTTAACTAGAAAATAGCTAACATTCTATTTATACATATCCAAGGAAAAATGCTATTAATAGATACATCTCTGAAGAATAATATAAATGCATATGCACATTTTATCAGAAAGTGGACGATATTTTAGATCTTTACAAATAGTCCAGTGGTTGTTCATTCTCTCAGTTTAATATTTGTTTATACATGGAGGGTTATTCCAGTACCAATTATTCTATCATGGCCATAAGTAGAAATCTCTATGCTTTTTAAAATATAATAAAGTTTTATGTGATATTGCCATTGTAGAATGAATATGTTCTCTAGTTTTAAAACAACTGAGTAGATATGAGGAAACCACACGATTCTGAAATATTAAAGTCACATAAAATATATGTTGTTTTCAGCCGGGTGCGGTGGCTCACGCCTGTAATCCCAGCACTTTGGGAGGCTGAGGTGGGCGGATCACCTGAAGTCAGGAGTTCAAGATCAGCCTGACAACATGGAGAAACCCCTTATCTACTAAAAAGTACAAAAATTAGCTGGGCATGGTGGCACATGCCTGTAATCCCAGCTACTTGGGAGGCTGAGGCAGGAGAATTGCTTGATTCCAGGAGGTAAGCTGAGATTATGCCATTGCACTCCAGCCTGGACAACAAGAACAAATTCCATCTCAAAATAATTATATATATATAATAAGTAAGCAGGTTATTGAACAGTACATAATTAAGGTTGGAGACTACAGGTATTGACAAATGAAGACATGAGATATATATATATAGTTTTCTAGAAAAGTCACCTGACAAAGGACAAATTCCATTTGAGAAATTGTTGAAATTGTACAGACAAGCAATGATTAGGACATGAAATTGAACAGTAGTTGTAGGAATGAAAAGTAATCGAATGTTTAATATTGTAATAAGAAAATGTAATATAATTTTTTATTTTCAGTATATTCAAGCATTTCTGAATATACAAAACTACGGTGACTCTGAGATGCCTAGAGCAGGAACTGTGTTGTCATGAGACTGTTAATTTTAATATAGACCATCGAATTTTTAAACCCAACTCATCGCAGTGACAGTTCTAAAATCCCCTTGGGCTTCAAAACTGGTAAAAATGTTTCCCCTGTCCTGATTCTATTCTGTGAATCTATATATTGCAGTTTCTTTTTACAGCCTAATTAGAGAAGTAAGATTTACAAAGGCCCAGAAGTCAAATCAATGCAATGAGAACACTGGGTCATAATTTGTTTCACTGGGTCATATGAGTGAGTCGTGATCAAGAGTGAAAAAATTATGGTTGAAACTGTTTCCAGTGATAGATTAACACCCAGAGGATGGAAACGTTAGATAAGACACTATTCTAAAGTAAGCAAGTAGGCAGGTTATTGAACAGTACATAATTAAGGTTGGGGACTACAGGTATTGACAAATGAAGACATGAGCCAAGTAGTTTCCTAGAAATTACAGATCAGGGTTCATGACATTTATTTTTCTCCAGGTAATATTATGATGCCCAGTTTGTAGGAGGCATGCAATGTGTTATTACTGACTATAAAATTAATGCTCTTCCCTCTTCTAAAAAAAAAACCCAAAAGGTTCAATGAAGTATGAGAGTCATATTATTTAAAAGTTCCCCATTTTTCTAATAGTTTTTTCACTCACCAAATACTCATGTAACAAGTATTAAGTCAGTTGGATTATAATTGGGATTACTCAATACTTGTTCCTATCACTGTTTCATACCCATTCTTAGTCACAGTTCCCCTTTCAGGTGGTAAGGGTGTGTGTTTGTTGGAGTGATTACCCACCTTTGAACAGCCACCAAGCCTGGAAGTATCTTGGTGCCATATGCTACATGTGGATCTGTGGTAATTGGCTGATTCTGTACATGTTTTAATATGAAATGGATCCCCTGTGTTTATGCAAGTTTATATATTACCTGATGCCAACATATTAAACACGTTTTCAGATATACCAAAGCTGTGCAGGCAGTAAATACATGAATTTATCCAGACAGACATCTATTCCTTGAGAATAATCCCCTGGTCCTTACCACCAACCTGCTGTTGGCTTCCTCAATGGATCATGCCACTGTTTCCTGTTCCTGGCTGGTGGATCACTGGTTTCTAGAAGCTGCCAGACTAACCTTGGTGATGTGAGTACAGGCTGTTAATTTCAGGCATCTCCTTCATTGCTGCCACTAAGGACACTTTCTTTATTCATGTGGCCATCGTGCTAGACCTGTGATTGCTACCTGCAAAGGTGTGCTAAGGTTCCCTTGCTGAGTCCTTTTGGCTTCTTTGTGAATTGATCCATTTTCAGAGGTGAGCGAATTTTTTGACATGTGACGTATTTACACATCATATGCTTATAATCCAGACTTTAAGCAAAAATAGAATATTTTCCATCCACGATCCTGAATAACTTCCCAGCTACTCAATACTAATCATGAGCCTATGTTTACTGTCTCTTTGGTACAATTCTCTGTCCATACAAAGTGGATGATTAGGGTCATTGTCAGAATGTTTATCTATTGAGAAGATTTTCCTGTCACTGTTTTTCAAAGCTAATAGCATAGGGTGTTATAGTGCAGTTGTCATTTATATTGGCTTGCATGCTAATGCTGAGACAAATTATTGGTAAACCAAATTGAGATGTGTTCTTGTCTTTCATTTGGCCATAAGATATTCTCATAGACATATGCCAAGGAAGGGACACTGGTGTAACAATGTTTGGTGTCATGGGCATCTAGGAATTCCTCACATGTTTCTGGCTGTGCACCCTGTCACTGATGTAATGCTTTCCAGGTGTACTGCTTCATTCATATGTCAGGATTTTATATCAGAGATGATTTGCATAACATTCAGATAGTTCATATCTCTTCTGACTAAACTCTGACAGAGGTGGAGTTATTAATGTAGCTTTGGGACAGAATTGTAACTGTAAGGTGTTGTTTATTCCATGTGAATGTGAACTGTTTTAATCATTTTCTTATCATAACAGAAAACTGTATTTTTCAAATCAATGGTCACTGAGGCTATACTGATTATCTTTAGCAAAGGTGTCACATCCTCATGTGATTTGGGATTTGGTCTCCAAAAAGGTTGATCCTATCGTATTCTGTGGTTATTCTCTAGTATCCATCCTATTTCTATAGGAGTCACATGGGTGAATCAAAATGCATGTAATAAGAACTACCAATCTACTAATCTGACCCCTTGTATACTATTGAGGGTGATATTAGATTTTTTTAAGCCACCTGGGATGTAATATCATTTTTGAATTACTTGTTTTACAGGGAGTAATAGTTTCTGAAGACTTCCCTAAAGTTTTATACCATGATAGCTTTTCCTTTATGGAATAAAGAAAGATACATTGTAATGAAATGACAGCCAGGTCACCATTGCAAGGTCTGTAGGCCAGTCCTTGGCTAGAGCTCTATTTATATAATTTTCCTTCGCCACGGATGTCACAATATATCCCTTTTCTGACAGAGAAGGGGCATCAAGGCCTTGTTTCTGACAACCCTCAACATGTCAGGGAATCTTCTGCTTTCCAGTCCACAGTTACCAGAGGAAATTACCATGAGTCTCTTTAGTGGAGCACCAGGATATACATTTTGTGTATGTTACTCACCTTGGTTTTGCATAGTCCTTCCCCCTGGGGATTTCACTGCTTCTTCAGGTCATGCGTTCTAATTGCAATAACCTGCTTAGCTCCAGAAACTGGGCAATCAGTACTTTTAAATGGATCAATTGTCTTCAGTCCATGGACATTTCATCCTTCATTTTTTTTCTGTTGGCACAAATTGAATAGTAATTTTGTTGGCTGCCCACTTGTGTTTCTGTAGAAATTTTGTGTTCTATTAACTATATCCATAACCCTGTGTTGATTGTTTCCCTTTGGCTGCCACTCAAAACTTACCAATTATTATTATGGTTATGATCACATCTCTTCCCACCTCTATTGTCCTGCAATAATCAATCAAGTTTTGTAGTAGATTCTCCTACTGATACGGTTTGGTTGTGTCCCCATCCAAATCTCATCGTTTTGCATTGCATCTCCCATAATTCCCACATGTCATGGGAAGGACCCAGTGGGAGGTAACTGAATCATAGAGTTGGGCCTTTCCCGTGCTGTTCACATGACGCCGAATAAGTCTCACAAGATCTGACAGCTTTATAAAGGGGAGTTTTCCTGCACAAGCTCTCTCTTGGCTGCTGCCATGTATGATGTCCCTTTGCTTTTCCTTTGTCATCCGTCATGATTGCGAGGCCTTCCCAGCCATGTGGAACTGTGACTCTGTTAAGCCTCTTTCTTTTGTAAATTACCCAGTCACAGATATGTCTTTATCAGCAGCATGAAAATAGACTAATACATCTACATTTAGTCTTGGTATCAGAAACAACGATTCTGTACTTGTGCACTGTGTACTGTTGTGATCTTCCTACGGAACACTATCATCTGTGAGTCTTCTGACTGCATTTCTAGTTCAACATGGTTTCCCCTTCACCAGAGGCAACTCTGGCATCTCGTATTTATTCAGCATGGAGAGTCACTTTTCCATGTTCTAGTGAGCATTTTATATGTGAGTTTATCACCTGCCAGGATCCTCTTTCAGAGTGTTCTATCCTGTAATTTGGGATGACTCCACAAATGGAATTTTATATCCCAGCTCACTGAATCAAGCAACCTCAGAATTTAGTCTCATGACTAACTGGAGAGCTTCTACCTATAAAGGACAGCTAGATTTTTTTTTTTTTTTTTACTTTCTTTGTCATGTAGTGTATTGACAACTAATATATCCTCAAATGGAGTATGTTATAAATTAACGCCATTTAGACCTACAGTGCGAGAAAGAAGATGGAGTGCATCTTCTTTGGTGGTGGTGTTTTTGTACTCCAGCAATGCCTCTAAGAAATCTCTTCTGATCTTAAGGTAATTGTTATTATTATTTTTAATTTGTTGATTTAAAAAAATGTACTGCTTTAAGAACATTTAACACGAGATCTAGCTGCTTACCAAAATTTTAAGTACACAATAGAGTATTGTTAATTATAGTATGTTGTACAGCAGATCTCTTAATATTACTCCTCTTGCATTATTAAAAGTTTACGCTCATTGAATAACATTTCCCCATTTTTTCCTCTCCTCTGTCCCTGGCAACCACCATCTACTTTCTACTTCAATGAGATTGACTATTTTAGATATGTCACATAAGTGGAATTACGCAGTATTGGTAGTTCTGTGACTCTTTTATTTCTTTTAGAATAATGACCTCCTGGTTCATCCATGTTGTTGCATATTACAAGGTTTCCTTCTTTTTAAAGGCTGAATAATATTTCATTGTATTTGTATATCACTTGTTCTTTATGCACTAATCAATTGATGGGTGTTTAAGTTGTTTCCATATCTTATCTACTGTAAATGATGTGTCAATTAACATAAGGGTGCACACATCTCTTCAAGATCATAAGTTTTTCTTTTGGATTACTCAGGATTTTTACATCCTATGATATCTATTTGCATTTTTTCAGGAAACTTCATACTTGTTATTCATAGCAGCTGCACCATTATACAGTCTCATCAACATATATTAATATTCCAATTTTTTACATGCTTGCTAACACTTCTTACATTTTGTTTTATTCATTTTGTTACAATAATCATTATAACAGGTATGAAGTGATATCTCATTGTAGTTTTGATTTGCATTTCTCTGATGATTTGTGATGTTGAGGATATTTTGATATGCCTGTTGGCCATTTTTATGTTTTTCTATAGAAAAATGTCTATTTAAGTTATTTGTCAAATTCTTTTAAATCAGGATATTTGTTTTTTTAGTCTGAGTTGAAGGACTTAATTATGTGTTTTGCATATTAACCCTTAACAGATATAAAACTTGCAAATATTTTAACTATCTTTTTTCACTCTGTTGATTGTTGCATTTGCTGTACAAAAGCCTTTTACTTTTATGTAGTCCCACTTGCCTATTATTGTTTTTATTGCCTTCAGTTTTGGTGTCATATCCAAAAACTCATTGCCAATGTTAATGTAATGAATATATTCCTTTATGTTGCCTTCTAAGAGTTTTACAGTTTAGGTCTTTGTTTTAAGTCTTTAATCTATTTTGAGTTGATTTTTTGTATATGCTGTAAGTTTCCAATTTTATTTTTTATTATGGAGATACCCAATTTTCCCAACACCAGTTGTTGAAGAAACTATCCCATCACTATCGTGTACTCTTGGCACCCTTGCAAAAGATCACCTGACTGTATATTCAGAGTTTTTTGTCTGGGATCTATTCTGTTTCATAGGTTTATATGTCTATCTTTATGGCAGTAATATATTCTTTTAATTACTGTAAATTACAGTAATATACAATATGCCATAATATACACTAGTATCTCCCTTATCCGTGGGATTGTTTTCTACCATTTCAGTTACTTGCAGTAAACCACAGTTCCAAAATATTAAATAAAAATTTCGGAAATAAACAATTCATAAGTTTTAAATTGTGAATTGTTCTGAGTCATACGATGGCATCTCACACTGCCCTATCCATCCTACCTGGGATGTGAATCATCCTTAGGTCCAGCATATCTACACTGTGTATATACTACACACCCATTAGTCAGTTGGTAGCCTTCTCAGTTATTAAATGAATAAAATATAACATATAGAGAGTTTGGCACCATCTGAGATTCTAGGCATACACTTGGGATGTTGAAACATACCCTCACAAATAGGAGGAAGCTACTGTATTTTAAAGTCAGAAAGCATGTTGCCTTTAGCATTGTTCTTTTTGTTTAAGATTGTTTGGACTATACAGAATTATTTATGGTTTCATATAAACTTAATTTTTTTCACTTATGTAAAAACTGGCACGGGGATTTGGATAGAGATTTAATTGAACTTATAGAATGCTCTGGGAATTATGAAAATTTAACCTTATTAAGTCTTCCACATCAAGGACATAGGATATTTTACATTTATTTGTGCTTTCTTCAATTTCTTTTATTAATGTTTTGTCTTTATCAGATCTCAAGTTTACTTTTAACATTTTTATTCTTTTTTATACTAATGTATACAAAATTACTTTCTTAATTTCCTTGTCAAAGAGTTTTAGTGTATAGAAACACAATTGTTTTTGTATTTTAATTTTGCCTCCTATAATTTTTCTAAATTCATTTATTAATTTTAACAATTTTTGGTAGAATTTTTAGGGTTTTCTACATATATGATTATGCCATCTGAATAGAAAGATAATTTATTTCTTCCTTTCCTATTAAATGCCATTTATTTATTTATTTATTATTTATTTTTTCTTGCCTAATTGTCCTTGCTAAAAAACTTTTAGTGGTATAATGAACAGAAGAGGCAAGAGTAGCCATGAACGCCTTGTTTCTAATCTTTGAGAGAAGGCTTTCAGTGTTTTATTGTTGAGTATGATGTTAACTGTGGTCTTTTCACATAGGACCTTAATTACGTTATGGTAATTTTTTGTTGTTGTTGCTAGTTTGTGGAGAGTTTTTACAATGAAAGGATGTTGAATTTGGTCAAACACTTTCTGTGTAACTATTGCAATGATCATGTTTTTATAAAACTTTCATTCTCTTAGTGTTATGTGTCACATTTGTTTATTTATGTGTGTTGAACCATTCTTGCATCCCAGGGATAAATTATAATTAGTTATGGTGAATGATCCTTAAGATATTGAATTTGGTTTGCCAGTGTTTTATTGGAAATTTTTACATTGTTTATCAGGGATATTGATCTGTGATTTTCTTTTTCTGCTGTGTCTTTTTCTTTGCCTGGCCTTGTTATTTTAGTCATGTAGGCCTCATAAAACTAGTTTGTGTTTTTCTTTATTTTTTTTTGGAAGAGAATGAGAAATATTGATGCTAATTCTTATTTTTTCTTTGTTTTTGTTTTTTTGTTTGTTTTCTTCTTTTTTATTTATTTATATGTTTTTTATGCTAATTCTTATTTAAATGTTCAAGAGAATTTACCCATGAGGCTTTTCTTTGTTGGAAGGTTTCTGATACTTATTCATTCTCCTTATTGGTTATTGACCTGTTTAGATTTTCTATGTATTCATTAACTTTTGGTAGTATTAAATCAAGTTCAGCTTAAAGCTTCTTCCTTACATATTTTAAACCCAGTCTAAAGGTATCTCTATACATTATGAACTATCACCTAAATGGAGTTGTAAACAGACTGTAGCCTATTCTTGTGACAGTCATTGAGTTTTAGCCAAAGGTGGCCAACTGTTCAAATTGTGTTCAAATAAGACAAACACAAAGCTGTAACCAATCCAGCTGACTCTGTACCTCACTTACACTTTTTGTACTTCATTTTCCTTTTTCTGTCCATAAATCTTCCCATGTAGCTGAGCTCCAGTCTCTAGGCCTACTCTGACTCTGGAGGCTGCTCCATTCATGAATCATTCTTTGTGCAATTAAACTCTTTTAAATTTAATTTGACTAAAGTTTTCTTTTTAAACAGTATGTTGTTTTATTTTATTAAACTATTCATTTCTTCTAGACTATTTAATTTGTTACAAAGTAATTTTTTACACTAGTCTCTTATTTCCTATGATTTTTGTGGCATTAGTTGTAATGTCTCTTTTTAAAAAATGTTGGTTAACTGAGTCTTTCTCTTTTCATAGTCTAAAGAGTTTTTCATGTGTGATTTCAAAAATCCAAATAATATGTTCTTTTAAAAAAATTTGCTGTTTTTCTATTCTTTATTTTACTTATTTCTGTTATAATCTTCATGATTTTCTTTCTTCTGCTAACAATTGCTTGTTTTTGTCAGGTTTGTCCAAGGTCAGATGGTTGCAGTAATGTGGTGTTCTTGCTGAGGCCTCTGTTTTGTTCCATTGTTCTATAGCTCTATTTTGGTACCAGTACCCTGCTGTTTTGATTACAGTAGCCTTGTAATATAGTTTTAAGTCAGGTAGTGTGATGCCTCCAGCTTTGTTTATTTTTTTTGTTTGTTTGTTTGTTTTTTGGCTATGTGGGCTGTTTTTTGGTTCCATATGAAGTTTTAGGTGTTTTTTTCCAATTCTGTGAAGAAAGTTATTGGCAGCCTGAAGGGGGTAGCATTGAATCTATAAATTACTTTGGGCAATTTGGACATTTTCACAATATTCATTCTTCCTAATCATGAGCATGGAATGGTTTTCCATCTGTTTATGTCCTCTCTTATTTCTTTGAGCAGTGGTTTGTAGTTCTACTTGAAGAGGTCCTTTACATCCCGAGTTAGTTGTATTCCTAGGTATTTTATTCTCTTTGTAGCAATTGTGAATGGGAGTTCACCCATGATTTGGCTCTCTGTTTGTCTACTATTATTGGTTGCGATTTTGGCACATTGATTTTGTATCCTGAGACTTTGCTGAAGTTGCTTATGAGCTTAAGGAGATTTGGGCTGAGACGATGGAGTTTTCTAAATAAACAATCATGTTATCTGCAAACAGGGACAATTTGACATCCTCTCTTCCTATTTGAATACGCTTTATTTCTTTCTCTTGCCTGATGGCCCTGGCCAGAATTTCCAATACAATGTTGAATAGGATTGGTGAGAGAGGGCATCCTTGACTTGTGCCAGTTTTCAAAAGGAATGCTTCCAGTTTTTGCCCATTCGGTATGATATTGGCTGTGTGTCTGTCATAAATAGCTGTTATTATTTTGATGTATGATCCATCGAAACCTAGTTTATTTAGTGTTTTTAGCATAAAGGGCTGTTGAATTTTGTAGAAGACCTTCTCTGCATCTACTGAGATAATCACGTGGTTTTTGTCTTTGGTTCTGTTTATGTGATAAATTACATTTATAGATTTGCTTATGTTGAACCAGCCTCGCATCCCCGGGATGAAGCTGACTTGATCGTGATGGATAAGCTTTTTGATATGCTGTTGGATTTGGTTTGCCAGTATTTTGTTGAAGATTTTTGCATCAACATTCATCATGGATATTGGCCTGAATTTTTCTTTTTTTGTTGCATTTCTTCTAGGTTTTGGTATCAGGATACTGTTGGTCTCATAAAATGAGTTAGGGAGGATTCCCTCTTTTTGTATTGTTTGGAATAGTTTCAGAAGGAATAGTACCAGCTCCTCTTTGTAATGCTGGCAGAATTCGGCTGTGAACCCACCTGGTCCTGGACTTGTTTTGGTTGGTAGGCTATTAATTGCTGCCTCAACTTCACACCTTGTTATTGGTCTATTCAGGAATTCAGGTTCTTCCTGGTTGAGTCTTGGGAGGGTGAATTTTTAAGTTTCCTTTTTTCCTTCTGTTATTGATTTTTAGTTTTATTCCACTTTGGTTGAAAACGTTGCTCAGCATGATTTCAATCTTCCTGAATTTGTTAAGACTTGTTTTATGACCTAATATACTACCTATATTGCAAAGTCTTCTGTGTATGCTTAAGTAGAATGTATATTCTGCTGCTATTGAGTGGGATGTTTTTGATATGTCTGTTTGATCCATTTGATTAATTGTGTTATTCAAGGCCACTGTTTCCTTACAGATTTTCTCTCTGTATATTACATCTATTGTTGAAAGTGGAATGTTGAAGCCTCTTATTATTAGTGTATTGCTGTTTCTTTCTTCAGTCTGCTGATGTTTGCTTTATATATCTAGATGCGTAATGTTTGGTGAATATATATGTACAATTGTTAAATCTTCAATATGAATGAACTGTTCTATCATTAGTAATGTCCTTGTTAGACTGTCAATATCTTTTTATTTTTAAAATCTATTTTGTTTGATATAAGTATAGCTATCTATACTTTCTTTTGATTAAGTATTGGGTGAATTATTTGTATGTTGAATGTATCCCTTCTATTTTTGGGTTTTGTAAAATGTCCAGCTAAGGCAGACATCATCACAAGTGAAGAGATTTTAAATAATGGAGACAATGTGATAGATGGAAGATGATTAGAGAATTATCAAGTTGTATGGTGGGGAGGCAAAATAATCTAGATGAAGGAGATCCAAGGGAGCATGCCAAATAATAATTCTAGCTACTTTATGGAAGAAATAATAAAACAACTCAAAAGGGAAGGACATTAGTGTTACTATTTTGATTAAAAATCATATAGATTTATCTTTTTCTTTGAATTTTACCCTGGCATTTAATTTAGTGTAAATGATTTAAAAATAGTATCTATGCAAAATGACAGATACTTCATTGTCTATCTTGTCAGAATTCAAAAAACTCAGCTTTGTAATACAATGTCATATCCTCTACAGAATTCTATGCACATAGGGCTTATGTATGTCTATATTTGTCTTGACTTACTATTGTTCCAAAACCACATATGCATGGAATAAATGTATTATCACAAAAATGCAAAACTATTCTTACTCACAGTTAGACTTGACTGTTTGCTGTTATTGGCTTCAACTAGACACTACAAAAACTTTTATAATAGCCAGTAAAATAAGTTAGTAAACTTACTAGTTTGCATATATTTCTGTACCTCACTACTATATCAATATTCTGTTACATCTTTCTGGAAGGAAAGGTGTAATTTTCATCATGTCTGTTTTCATCATGTCAGTATATTGTCAAATAAATCAGGGGTTATTAGATAAATGATTTAAAAAGGAATGAAAGCAATTTTAGCTGTGAATAAACCGTTTTCTTTTATATTTTCCTTTCCTTTTATAATAATACATGATTGTTTTAAATGTTTTTTCATAATGGAGTAAATGGCATTCAATTTGAGCAAGGAAAGCATAAAAAGTACAAAATATAAAACAACCAAATATTTCTTTCATAGCTATATCAGCAATCAAGTGTTACAATTTGTTAAACTGTTGAAGCAGATTAGACAAAGGATTTTTTTCAGTTATTCTTCAAAATATATATACTCTTAAGATTTGCTTTTCTGTTATTATTTTCTTCCACTTACTAAACCAGAGCAATATATTTTCTGTTGGCTAAATTGATATTTATTTTATTGAATAATTAGGGGACAATGAGATGAACCATGTGCAACTTTAAGATTCCTATCATATTTTCAAGAATAAAATATATATACAAATTTTGGAAAGGCACAGAGAAACTAAAATTTTGAGAGTTCATATATACTTACATTTTTTAAAAAGAGAAATAATTTTTCTTTTAAAATTTCAGGGTTGAAATAAAATAGCAATTTTATTATGATATCATTTAAAATACTCCAGTGCTTATTTAATTGATTTTATTTAAATGTGGTTATTTATGTATATTATCACTGTCTAATTTGGCTATCTACCTTATTATGATTTTTTTAAAAATTGCAAAGTTTTCATAGAAATTTAACAAATTGCCAAAAGCCATCTTTTCCCTAGAGAGCTTGCCTTAACACAGAATATCAGTTGAAAACACAACCATTCTAATACACAAATCCCTCTCCAACTGTACTTCCTGAGGCATGCTTGTTACAGATTGTTAATAGAAGAGAAGAAGTATTTAGATAACTGTAAAATCATATAATTTGGACTAGGACATATTATTCAATGTATTGCAATATTTAAAAATACTTTCAGTCATAAGTATGAAATATATTTTTGCAATTGCAAATAACTGGCAGTTTAAAATATTTTCAGTAAACAATATTTTTACATTGGAGGTATTTTCTATTCCTACAGTTTTAAGAATTTATATATGAACTTTTAATTCTTGGTTTTTTTTTTACTTACTATTCATTTTTTAAAAATATAATTTCTATTCTATATGTCTGCTGGCCTTTTGAAAAATCATATGCAGTTTTCAAAATTAGAAACATAAATTGGTTCATATTGCCTTATATACATTTTAACTTTTCAAGTAAGTGATAAAGTTTTCTAATTTATTGTAAATAGTATTTAGAAGTGTTTTTTAAAAATCTTTTTAAAATCTACACATAGGCTACAAAATAAGCAATGTGTATATACTTGAATTGTTTTTCAGATAATTGCTATACATCTGAGAGACTTCTTTGCATTATTGATTTATATTCAGTTGAACAGATACTTAACTTCTTAAAGGTGTTTTTCTACTAATGGGAATTCACATTGTTTCCACCTTTATATTAAAAATGTGTCATAATTGGATTCTGGGAATATGGTAGAGTAGAAAGAACAAGCTCTTACTCCATACCTGGACAATGATTACACAGATAGAATCTGTCTGATGATTTTGGACCTCTGGAGTCTGTGAATACTTTGCAACTTCCAGGGGAAAGCGAATACACTACATTGCAGACAATTTGGTCCAAATGAGCTCTTAATTCAGCAATAGCCCCCAGCTTTTATTCCCATCGCAGAAAACTGCACATGTTCCTGATACAAGCTGGCAAGTAGGCTGTGGGAACCAAGGTGAGGGTTTAAAATCCTGTTCTTTACATATTGGGCATCTATGTTGTGATCACTGATTGCTGTTTCTGATCACAGAGGTGTAGGCACAGATGCATGCAACCATTATGGTTGCAACTGCTCACATTTTGGCAAGTTTCTCTCCCTCTGTCAGAAGTGATTTTCTGAGGAATTAGGACATCAGGAATTTTCTCTTTTTGAGAGTTAGACATTAAAGACTAGAATGTTCAAAATTAACTGCTTATTTGGCAGAGGGTGTGGAGGTTGTGGAGGAGGTTAGAAAATCCTTGTGCTTGCCCAGAGAAAGATGTAGGCCCCAAAAGACCTAAAATGAAAATCTTAAGTTTACATCACAGATTAATGCTCAGGACAGAGACTGTCTAGAGCAATAAAAACAAAACAAAGCAAAATAAAATCAAAACCCAAAAAAGGGAGGAAAAGTGATTTATAGAGTTACCACATTGTTAAATTCAAATGTCCAGTTGTCAACAAAAAATCAAAAAATTACAAGAAAAAGTTACAGAAAAGTCTCATTCACAGGGAAAAAAATAAATGAAAAGAAACTGTATATGAGAAAAACCCAACGGTAGATCTACCAGAAAAAGCCTATAAGACAACTGTCTTAAACATGTTCATATTGCTAGAGGACTATGTGGAAAAGGTAAAGAAAATGACATATAAAACAACGTGAATATATCCATAAAATATAAAATATAAAAAATTGATTTAATAAGAAATTCTGTTATGGAACAATATAACTTAAAAAATTTCTAGAGAGATTCAAAGGCAGATTGGAGCAGCAGAAGAAAGAATCAGTGAAATTGAAGATAGGACAACTGAAATTATTGTGTTTGAGGAATAGAAAGAAAAATTATTACAGACATCTGAACAGAGCCTAAGGAAACTATGTAATACCACCACACAGGTCAACAGATGATTATGAGAATCATATAAGGAAAAGAAAGGAGAAAGGGGCATACTTAAAAGAATAATGGCCCAAAATGTCCAATTCGATAAAAGACATAAATGTAAACATTAAAGCAGTTTAATGAGGTCTAAATATAGTAAAGACTTTTGCCAAGACATATTATAGTCAAACTGCTAAAAAACAAAATTAATATTTTGAAGGCAGCAAGAGGGAAGCAGCATATCACATACAAAGAATTCTTCATAAGATTATCAGCAGATTTTTCATCAGAAACTTTGGAGGCCAGATGGAAATGAATGGAGATATCTAAACTGCTAAAAGAAAAACCAAAACCAAAACTGTCAGCCAAGAATCCTGTATCTATCAAAATGACCATTTAAATGTGAGAAAGAAACGAGACAGTTTCAGATAAATACAACCTGAGAAACATCATTACCACTAGCCCTGCCTTGCAATAAATGCTCCAAGGAATATTGCCTGTTAAAATGAAAGGACACTAGACAGTAGCTCACATCTGTGAAGAAATAAATGTTGCAGTAAAAGTAAATGCATGATAAATGATAAAAGCTGGTAATATTGTAACAGATTTGCATCCCATATTTTGTTTTCTATGTAATTTAAGAGACTAATGATTTCTTAAAAGTTTTAGCTAATAACATTAAACAATTATTAGCTAATGGTTTTGGACATGAATGAAGATGCAATTTTGTGATATCAATAACTAAAATGATTAGGGACAGTGCTGTAAAGGAGCAGAGTTTCATATGTCATCAAAGCTTGAGTATTCTAACTTTAGGATGTTGATTATAATCCCCATGGTCACCAAACAAAAAGTATAGAAAATAAAAAAAGGAAATGAGAAGACAAATAAAATATTTCAGTACAAAACAAGAACTATACACAAAAGAAGACAGCCATGTAGGAAATAAGGAACAAAAAGCTACAAGGCATATAGAAAACAAATAACAAAATGACAGAAGTATGTTGTTCTTGTCAGCAATTGCTTTAGATATAAATCGTTTAAACTCTCCAAAGTACAGAGATTGGCAAAATAGACAAGAAGAAATAAGCCAGCTACATGCTGTCTACCAGTGACTCACTTTAGATCAAAAGTAAAAAATAAATTGAAAGCAACAGAATGGAAAAAGACATTTCCTACAAGTAGTAACTAAAAGATATCAGATTTATTGCCTATAATAATATAAGACAAAATAGATTTTAAACAGAAAAAAATTATGAGACAAAAGGATATTATACATTAATAAGAGGTGAAATACAGCAAGAAAATATAACAATGATAAACATTTATGCACCTAGTATTAGTCAAATATATGAAGCTAAATTCACAGAAATGAAGGCAAAAATAGATATTTCTCCAACAATAGTTGAAGATGTCAATATCTCACTCTCAATAATAAAACAGAAAAAAACTGACAAAAAACTGTGACTCATGCCTGTAATGCAAGAACTTTGGGAGGGGGTACATCACAAGGTCAGGAGATCGAGACCATCCTAGCCAACGTGGTGAAACTCTGTTTCTACTAACAATACAGAAATTATCTGGGCGTGGTGGTGCATGCTTGCAATCCCAGCTACTCGGGTAGCTGAGGCAGAATTGCTTGTACCAGGGAGTTGGAGGTTATAGTGAACCAAGATCATGCCACTGCACTCCAGCCTGGCGACAGAGAAAGACTGTCAAAAAAAAAAAAAAAAAACAGGCAAAATAACAAAATATTAACAAGGAAATAGAGGACTTCAAAACATAATTAACCAATTATATCTAAAAGATAATACAACACACTCTATCCAACAGCAGAATACACCATCTTCTACAAAAGGTTTCTTTCCTTCTCTTTCTTTCTTTCTTTCCTTCTTTCTTTCTTTCTTCTTCCTTTCTTCCTTTCTTTCTCTTTCTTTCCTTCTTTCTTTCTTTTCTTTCTTCTTTCTTTTTTCTGAGACAGAATGTTGCTCTGTCGCCCAGGCTGGAGTGGTGCAATCATGGCTTACCCTAGGCTCCACCTCCCAGGCTCCTGTGATTCCCCAGCCTCGGGCTTCTGAGTGGCTGGGATTACAGGATCCCACCATCAATGCCCAAATTTTTTTGTATTTTTAGTAGAGACAGGGTTTCACCATTTTGGCCAGGCTGATATTGAACTCCTGATCTCAAATGATCCACCTGTCTCAGCCTCCCAAAATGCTGGGATTACAGGTGTGAGCCACCACTCCCAGCCACATGAAAGGTTTCATAGAATAAACCATATGTTAGTCCACAAATTGTCTCAATTGGTTTTAGAAGTTTGATATTATACAAATTACCTTTTCCTGATCACAGTGAGATGATGTTAGAAATCAATAACAAAGGAAAAACAGGAAAATTCATGCATTTTTAGAAAACAAACATTCTTATTTAATGAATCAAAGAAGTCATAAGGAAAATTAGAAAAGAAATATAAATGAAAGTGAAAACAACGTATTAAGACTTATGGAATGCAGCAAAAGGACTGTCAGTGGAGAAATTTATAGTTGTAATTGCTTATATTAAAAAGAAATATCTCAAATCAAAAACTTATCATTGCAACTTAAAAATCTGAAAAGAGAACAATGTAAGCAAAAAGCAACCTAGCAGAACTAAGGTAATTATAGAAATTAAAGCAGAGATAAAATGGAAAATAGAAAAAAAAAATCAATGAAACCAAAATTAGTTCTTCAAAGAACCAACAAAATTGACAAACTTAATCTAGATTGACTAAGGAAAATAAGAAAGAGAGAAGATTCAAATTACTAAAATCAGAAATCAAAGTGGAGATATTACAGATACAGATACAGATTGAGAGAAATAACAGTGATGATATGATAGTACTATGAACAACTGAATGCCAATCAATTATGTAACCTTGATGAAATGAGTAAATTTCTAAAAATACATGAACTACTAAAAAAATAATCTGGAGCACCCACACTTATTTCAAAACTTAATTGAAATATGCAGTAATAAAACACTGTTACACTGACATAAAGGGAGACATATAGACCAATGGAATTGGATAGAGAGCCCCCAGATAAACCCTCTCATACATGGTCAAATGATTTTCACAGGATGCCAAGGCCACTCAATGGGGAAAAAGAGTTATTTCAGTAAGTGGTACTATAGAAAACTGGATACTCACACGCAAAAGAATGAAGTTGGGCCCTTACATAACATCATATACAAAAATTAACTCAAAGTACTTTTAAGACCTAAACATAAGACCTAAAGCTATAAAACTCTTAAAAAATAAAATAGAATAAAATCTTCACAACATTAAATTTGGCAATAATTTTTTGAATATGGCACCAAAGGCACATGTCACAAAAGAAACTGTAGGCAAATTGTACTTAATAAAAATTTGAGAATTTTGTGCATCAAAATATATCAACAAAGTAAGAAGGCAACTCACAGAATGGAATAAAATATTTGCAAATAATTTATCTGATGAGGATTACTATCCAGAATATATAGAATACTTCTAAAAAGGAACAATATTAACGATCTAAATAACCAAATTCAAAGATGGGCAACAATTTTGAATAACCATTTTTCCAAAGAAGATGTATCAATGACCAATAAGCACATGAAAACATAATCAACATCACTAATCATTAGGCAAATGAACATCAAAACCACAATGAGATACCACCTCAAATCCATTAGAATAGCTTCTATCAAATAAGTAGAAAATAAAAAGCATTGGTGAGGATGTGAGGAATTGAGAACCCTGTTGCACTGTTGGTAGGATTGTAAAATAGTACAGCTGTTATAGAAAACACTACAATGGTTCATCAAAATTTAAAAGTTGAATTAACATATGAACCAGAGATTTGACTTCTGCATAATATCCAAATAACTGAAAGCAGAGTCTTGAAGAGATTTTATACACCCATGCTCACAGCAGTATTTTTCATGTAGCTAAAATGTTGAAACAACTCAGGTATCCATGGATAGATGAAGAGATAAGCAATATGTGGTAAATACATGCAATAGAATATGACTCAACCTTAAAAATAAAGTAAATTCTGATATATGCTACAACATGGATAGACCTTAAGGATACTTTGTTAAGTGAAATAAACTAATTACAAAAAGACAAATACTGTATAGTACTGTATGAAGGTAGAATGATGGTTGCCTGGTGTTGGTAGCAAGGGAAAATGGAGAATATTTGTTTAATGAGTATATAGTTTCAATTTTCAAATGAAAAACTTTGTAGAGATGGATGGTGGTGAGGTTTAGCAACAACCATATGAATGTACTTAATACCGCTGAATCATATACTTTACAGTGGCTAAGATGGTAAATTTTAGGTCACATTTATTTTACCAAAATTTTTAAAAATTGAAAGATTAAAAACAGTAAGTAGGGAAATGTGAATATAATTGGCTAATAGATGGCATCATCATCAAGCAAAAAAGTTATTACTCTTGTTAGAAGTGTTTATGATATTATGGTTATAGTGAAAAATGTTTTTATTTTTAGATATGGATACTGACGTCTAGATGCTCCTGGACTTACGACAGCAAAACATACCGCAATTCCACTGTAAATTAAAAATATCCTAAGTTGAAAATGCACTTGATACACCTAACCTACTAAACATCCTGAAAATCAGGGGTTCCCAATTTCCAGGCCATGAGCCGGCACTGATGGGTGGCTTGTTAAGAAATGGGCCTCACGGCAGGAGGTGAGTAGCAGGTGAGTGAGCATTGCTGCCTGAGCTCTGCCTCCTGTTAGATCAGCAACAGCATAACATGCTCATTGGAGTGCAAACTCTATTGTGAACTGTGCATGCGAGGAATCTAGGTTGTGTGTTTCCTATCAGAATCTAACCAATGGCTGATGATCTGAGGTGGAACAGTTTCATCCTGAAACTATCCCCCTGCCCGCTCCTGTCTGTGGAAAAATTGTCTTCTATGATGAAACTGGTAATTGGTGCCAAAAAGGTTGGGAACTGCTGCTGAAAACCTCTCTAGCTTAGCCTAACTTACCTTACCTGTGCTCAGAACACTTACATTAGCCTACAGTTGAGCAAAATCATCTGGAAACATAGTGTGCTATAGCGTATCAGTTGTTTACCCTAACGATTGCACAGCGGACTGGGAACAGTTGCTTACTACGGTTGCACAGCAAGGCAAGACAGCACGCTACTGCATTCTACCAAATTCATATCACTTCCACACCACCGTAAAGTTGAAAATTAAAGTTAAACCATCATAAGTTAGGGACCATCTGTGTTTAGTGGTGAAATATATTGATGTCTTTAATTTAATGTATGTACTCCAACAACAATAAAATAGAGAAGTGTGGCAAAATATTAACAACTGTTAAAGTGATGTGTATATGGTATTTATTTTACTATTCTTTCTCTTTGTTTAAACATTCCATAATAATTTTAAAAATTTCTATTATTTGCTGCATTCATATGCTCTGTAACTTTGTCCTTTTTTAAAAATATTTTATTCATAAAAGCAATATGCTTTTTTTCATAAAAGTAATATGCTCTGAAATAAAATAGAGGAAAGCACATACTATTGACCAGCCACTCAGAGAGCTCTTGCTAATAGCATTTATCTTTACAGGCTTTTTTTCTGAGCTTATTTGTTTTATTTTGTTGAGAAAAAATTATAATAATTTTTGTGATAAGCTCCTTGTCAATATCATTAACATGTTTCATTAAACCCCTTTATAAATGTTCTGGAATATTAACAGAGAAATTTTCAGAAGTAGGATTGTTGGCTCAAATTGTATATGTATTTATAATTGTAATTGATGCTGCCAGATATATTTCTAGGAATGTTATAAAGTTACATATACCCATTATTGATCTTTAAGGAGGAAAATGTTTTGCCCAGTCTTGATGTAGTTTTTTAGTTGAAAGGAAATTCAGTACTATAAATGCTTTGGGCTTTTCTCTAATTTCTGGCTCAACCCCCCAAGAAAAAAGTAATGATATAATCTTATTGATGAGATGGGGTAGAAAGACTGGACATTTAGATTTCAGTCCCTTTCTCTTCCCTTTTTTAATTTGGTCTATCTGAAGTGAACATGTATTTCTATTTTGCCATTATACACTAAGAAAGCTTACTTCCATGAGAGAAGCCTGTAATTGTTAGATTTCCTATGAGGTGGTAAATAAAGTTGCCAATAATGTAAAACACATACCATCTTTTATCTTTAGTAGAGATTATTTTTGATTCTCTATGTACCTACTTCCATGTAAACAGTAACAGTTCCTTCCTAATTCTGGAGTGTGTAAGAGAATGCTATTTATCTGGTTTCTGGAAAACCTCCAAATTCATGTGCATGGGCAAAAACATTGATACACAGAGAAAAAGTGGAATTTCCGGGAGTAAGCATGAAGAGATTGTGGCTTTTATCAGAGGCAGAGAAAGTGACTTCAATTATTACTAATTGTCAGCTGGATACCCAATGACATAGGGTTTTCAAATTTTGGGATGACTCAAGCCTTTGTATAAGATAGTGGCTGTCTGATGTAAATAGAAATGTTGGTGCTAACTTTAAGTACAAACTATAAACTATCCATTAAATAGTCCAGTGTAAGGATGGATGTGAAGAGCTCAGAATTTTTGTCAAACTTGAGCAAAGATGAACTTTGTATGCGCATTTGTGTGTTTATATATGTAACTTGAAAATAGCATACAATAAACTTTATTTTTGTTGGAGGGGGCACATAGTACAGTTGTATGAATTTTAACATGCACTGTCCTCTCTCCATATACACAGAAGATTGGTTCTAGGACCTCCATATACCAAAATCCACAAACACAAGTCCCCCAGTTGGCCCTGTAAAACCTGGATATACAAAAAGTCATCCCTCTGTAAAGGCAGTTTTGCATCCCTCCCATCCTTTTTTTCCCCTGGTTTATTTCACTTAAATAATGTCCTCTTGGTTACATATTCTGAATACTTAGTCATGTGAATTGCAGTAAAAACAAGTCTCTACTGGTAAGACACTAGTAGTGTCACCAGTAACAGATGTTCTTGTTGCACTGTTAAGCTGACATTTACCAGGCTGGGACACTGGTTTCCTGGGAGTAGTAGCTATTGGCTGGGTCATATCTGCCCTCTTCTCTGGAGGATTGCACTTGACTGATAACAGCCATCTTACATTGAGATGATTGGGAGATTAGATTCCTTAGCAAAGCTCCATGGGTCCTGTACTGAAGCCAATGTCCAACCCACTGGGTCATAGCAGCACAAACCACTACTTTATGAGTATAATGGCTTTGTGTCATGATCTACACAGCAGGATTTCCCCTGGAAATAAATGAGGACAGACGTCTCCTAAAATCACACTTTTTTTAGTTCAAAGGTGGGTAAATTTTTCTGTATGGGGATAGATAGTAAATATTATAGGTCTGCAAAGCCATATGGTCTCTACTGCAACAACTCAACAATTCTGGTGTAGGGACAAAGCAGACAGTAATTAGCAGAATAGGGCACTGGCATAAAGATAGATATAATAGACCAGTAAAAGAGAATAGAGCCCAGATATAACCCATTAATAGACTATCAAGTGATCTTCTACAAGGGTGCCAAGATATGCAAAAGGGAAAGAATAATCTCTTCAACAAACGGTATTTGGAAAACTGAATATTCACATACAAAAGAATGAAGTTGACCCTTATATTATGCACAAAAAACAACTCAAGATGGATTAAAGATTTAAATAGAAGAACTTTAACTGTTAAACTGAGAATAAATCGTAGGTGAAAATCTTCAAGACTTTGTTATTGGCAATGTTTTTTTGAATATGACACCAAAATCATGGGTAACAAAAGCAACAATAGATAAGTGGGATCATAAAAAATGAAAAAACTTTTGCACAACAAAGGAAAAAAACAGAATGTAAAGCAACTTAATAGAAAATATTTGCAAACCATACATCTGATAAAAGTTTAATATACAAAATATATGATAAAATTCTTCAACTCATATTAAAACACGAAATAATTTAATTAGTAAAAGGACAAATGATTTGAATACATTTTTTTTCCAGAGAAGACATACAAAGGGTCAACAGGAATATGAAAAAATATTTAATATCACTAACCATTTAGGAAATGTAAATCAAACTCACAATGGATATAACTTCACATCTGTTAGGATGGATATAATAAAAACGAATGAAGAGAAAATTAGTGTTGGTGAGGATGTAGATAAACTAGAATCCTTATACAACGTTGGGAATGTAGAATGATACAGTCAATGTGTAAAACTGTATGAAAGTTCCTAAAAACCTTTAAAAGACAACTACCATGTGGTCCAACAATCTTACTTCTGCATATTTGTTTTAGGCTTCTAAAATCAGGATTTTAAAGGATTTTCAGATTTTGAATTATGCAGCCAACAAACATGAAAAAAAGCTCATCATCACTGGTCATTAAAGAAACGCAAATCAAAACCACATTAAGATACCATCTCACGCCAGTTAGAATGGTGATCATTAAAAAACCAGGAGACAACAGATGCTGGAGAGGATGTGGAGAAATAGGAATGCTTTTACACTGTTGGTGGGAGTGTAAATTAGTTCAACCACTGTGGAAGAAAGTGGTGATTCCTCAAGGATCTAGAACTAGAAATACATTTGACCCAGCAATCCCATTACTGGGCATATACCCAAAGGATTATAAAACATTCAATTATAAAGACACATGCACACATGTTCATTGTGGCACTGTTTACAATAGCAAAGACTTGAAACCAACCCAAATGCCCATCAATGATAGATTGGATAAAGAAAATGCGGCACATATACACCATGGAATACTATGCAAGCATAAAAAAGGATGAGTTCATGTCCTTTGCAGGAACATGGATGAAACTGGAAACCATCATTCTCAGCAAACTGACACAAGAACAGAAAACCAAACCCTGCATATTCGTACTCATAAGTGGATGTTGAACAATGAGAAAACATGGACAGATGGAGGGGAACGTCACACAACAGGGCATGTCGGGGGCTGGGGGGTAAGAGGAGGGTTAGCAGGGGATGGGGATATTGGGGAGGGCTAACATTAGGAGAAATACCTACTGTAGATGATGGGGGGGATGGATACAGCAAACCACCATGGCACGTATATACCTATGTAAGGAACCTGCACGTTCTGCACATGTACCTCCAAACTTAAAGTATAAAAAAAAAATGGGTGCATTCCCATGTTCACTGACATGTTTCTCTTGAGATCACTCCTTCAATAACTCATTTGTACAAGAACCTCCATCTCCCTTCTGCTTCTGGAAATGCTTACCTATGGACACCGTGTTTCCCAAAATATATGACATTTTATTTTTGCAATTTAGAAGCTGGAGATTAAAAAAAAAAAAAGTCTTCTTTATTACTCTTCAGGCAAACTATTTACTGATTAGATATTATTAAATGTTCTATATAATATTTCATTGCTGATGTAATTGTTCCTATTTATTAGCATTTTATCTCTCCACCTTTTGGCACATGCATTAATTGATGATATGTCTTTATTAACAGCACATATGTAATATCTCTTTTTGAAAGAAAAACATTTACAATTATGATACAAATAAAATAATGTTTATCATATTATTTTAACTTGGGGGAAAATAATGGTATTGATATACATGCAACCCCAAAATATGGTACTTTGGCATTTGAGAAAACAGCAGAAATAGGAAGGTCTCTCCGACCCTGCCCTCACTCTTCTCTGAAGCAAGTCATAAAACCTAGGAAGAATTGTTTGACTTCTCTTAAAGCAAGCCATAAAATCCTTAATTGAGAGCTCCCCTCTGTATAAGCAGAGGAAAGGAGTCTAAGGTGCAGGGACACCAAGGAGAATCTGTACAAACTGGCCTTGCTAAATTCTTCCCTAGTTTACCCATTGGATCATTCCCACTTTGTCCAATTATATTTTCCCATGACTGTCCACTCTTAAACTTAAGCATAAAATTACACAAGTTTCCCTTTGCTGTGGGTCTTAATTTCCTTATGAAAGTTCCGATGTCAGGTAAAACTTGTATTACATAGATTTGTTATGTTTTTCTGTTACTCCTTGATCTTTTGTTGTAGGCAGCTCAGCCATGAACCTATGATGTGTAAAGGAAAGGTATTACTTTTTCTCCTACAGTAATAGGAGAAAAAAAGTAATACCTATTATGTTCATATATGTGCATATGTGTTTATTTGTATGAATGTATTCACATATGCCTACACACAACTTACGTACTGCACATGTTTTTCAGTAGTGATAAAGAGATGACAGCTTTAACAGGTGGAGAAAAGTATTTCCACTTATGCTTTACCTGTAAATCTCTCACTTTCTGGTCTAAATTATCACTTTTATATGTAAATTGTCATATGTTCAAATAAGTAAATATTAGTTATTTGGATGCCCTGGATTAGAATCTTCATAATGTGTGTGCATACATGAGAGTATGTGTGTTTTTCTATTAAAGAGACATGTAATGAGATAAAATGAGAAGAAAAATAGACTAGAGTCAGTGACAACATCCTTACCCGGTCTGTAAATGGACACAATATAGAAATGTACATGCAGACCAATTTAGTGAAATATCATACCATATATTTTGTCTCTCGTGTATGCGTATCACATTTTTGAGACAATTTTAGCTCAGCCAAACAGCTCTTTTTCCTTTTTAAAAAAAGATTGAACAAAGCTGCTAAAATAAATTAATGTTCTTCAATACTGACAAAGTTTTGGCAGTAAATAGCAGACCATTGAACGGATAGTGTCTCATTCCCTCAAGACATTCCGTTATCTTATACGGTAAAATAGCTAGAGAAAGAAAGCTTGTCTTACATTCAGAGGGTTGTGGCAGTTCCAAGCATCATATCATACACTTCTGTCCCAAAGTGGAGTGCAGAAAAAAGTGCTTTTTTCTTTTCTTTTTCATTTTACATAGGACTAGTCTCCTTTTTTATGTGTTTTTGTCTTGAAAAATGTATGTTTGGAATAATATGTACACAATAATTCTTCCACAGGATTATTTTTTAGGACTCATCAGACTTGGTCACATAGTCTGTCATTTGGGACTGCAATGTGTCCAAAGATAAGCGGCCTAACAGGAAGAGTTCACACTAGTAATGTTTCTTTCTTTTTTAGAAGAAATGGTTAACATGTTGTTTTAAATATTAAATTGAAAGTAAAGAGAATAGAGTACAATTGGGAGAAGCATTTTTTAGTTGTAAATTATGCATCCAGAGACTTAATCATTCTTATCACGTTCCTCTCACATAGACTTTAGTCCTAGTGACAGGTAAATATAAATAGTTAATTAGACACCTAAAACTTTCAGAAATATTCTGCTTAATATCAGTTATGTTAGGATAAAAGATTTGGATGTCACTTTATTTCTACATTGATAGTATATTGAATTGCTAAGTACAGAGTTAAGCAGACTGACAACAGTCTTCAGTTTAAACATTAATGAAAATTAGAGAATAAGGTATTAACTCTAATTCCTTAACCTAATCCTATATAATTCATGAATAAACAAAGCTCAATGATGGCTTTTGGAAGCAGACACCACTTTGTTAAAATATACTTTTATAAAATTATATCTGTGCCAAATCACATATCTGGGATTAGCTTTATTTAAAGAAATTTTGCAAAGAGTTATTTGCTTTTCTTCACAATGTTTTTTTTTTTTTCTTTTTGAGGCACTACTGGGCCACATTTTACATTAGGGAGAGACCAAGTCAGAGAAATATTTCAGTAACTTAATCAAAACCACAAAGTATATCATAGGTAAATCTGATATTGAAATCTGGGCATGATTCATTTCTTCTTTTTGGATGAACCTGGAAGCCATCATTCTCAGCAAACTGACACAGGAACAGAAAACCAAACACAGCATATTCTCACTCATAGACGGGTGTTGAACAATGAGAACACATGGACACAGGGAGGGGAGCATCTCACACTGGGGTCTGTTCGGGGGAAAAAGGGGAGGGACAGCAGGGGGTGGGGAGTTGGGGAGGGATAGCATGGGGAGAAATACCAGATATAGGTGATGGGGAGGAAGGCAGCAAATCACACTGCCATGTGTGTTCCTATGTAACAATCTTGCATGTTCTTCACATGTACCCCCAAACCTAAAATGCAATAAAAAGTATATATAAAATAAATAAATAA
>PVKV010009697.1:42728-79854 GCA_004027835.1 Alouatta palliata | reverse complement strand
TCCTTTGTAGGGACTTGGATGAATCTGGAAACCATCATTCTCAGCAAACTGACCCAAGAACAGAAAGCCAAGCACCGCATGTTCTCACTCATAGGTGGGTGTTGAACAACAAGAACACATGGACTCAGGGAGAGGAGCATCACACACAGGGGACAGTTGGTGGGGGTAGGGGAGAGACAATGGGGGGTGGGGAGGGAGGGGAGGGTGGGGGGATCACATGGGGAGAAATGCCAGATATACTATGCACCTAAAGTAAAATAAATAAATTATTTAAAAAATAATAATAATATGTGGCCAGGTATGGTGGCTCACGCCTATAATCCCAGTACTTTGGGAGTCCGAGGCAGACAGATCACCTGAAGTTGGGAGTTCAAGACCAAGCTGACCAACATGGAGAAATCCTGTCTCCAAAATAATAATAATAATAATAATAAAGTCTTCCTGTTACTGAGCTTAAGAAAGGAGGGAAAAAAAGCTAAACTCATCTAAATGTCTAAAGACAGGTCTAAAGCCACCCTGCAGTAAGAGACAGAGCTTGACCTTGAACCTCTCTGTCTATCCCTGCCACAAGCCAGGCTGTCTCCAGGGGAAGGTACTAGGGCCCTAAGCGGGGCTCCGGACCAGCCGGGCACTGTGTCCCCCACTGCCCAGGCCCCACTCAGCCCTGTCCACAATCACCCACCCGTCCCTGACACAGCCCAGATTCAATTCTCCTGCAGCTGGGACTGGTTGTCATGGCAACGAGTTGTTTGGAAAGCTGTGGGATGATGGGCTGTGCCGCAGAGTCAAGGATGGAGCCTGGAGGAGCCAGCAGTCGTGGGCCGCTTCCAGTCAAGCCAGGCAGGAAGCTGGCTCCACCACCGCACTCCAACCAGCCCTCTGAAAGGCTGCAGACCCAGGAATCCCAATTCTGGGCATCTGGTCCAAATAAATCATGGAAAGAAGGGAAAAGCCAGATGCACAAGGATGGTCCACCCCTGCATTACTTACAGCAGGACGAAATTGCCTAGGTTGGTAACAGGTAACCTATCTCAGCATTTTTCTTGCACCAAGCACTCTGTTAAATGGCAAACAAGTGTCATCTCATTTCATCCTCACCACCTCCCTAGGAGGCAAGTCCTCTGAATACCCACATTTTGCAGATGAGAGAATCACACTCGCCTCAGTTGTTCAGATAGCAGCAAAGTCAGGATTGAACGTCAGCCTATTGGCCTTCAGGGCTCACGCTCCTAACTCCACTACAGCGGTTGGGAATGAGAAGAGGAAGTCCCAGCCCACCCTCTCATCCTGACAGCGCCTGTGGTTGTGACAAATACATCCACAGTTATGATGCAGGGCTCAGGAAAAGACCAAATTCGGAAGAACAAGGTGAACCAACTGAGAAAGATCTTCAAATAGTATAGAACTTACAAAACAAAGCAAAGTCCTGGAACAATAAGGCATAATAGCAGCCTATTTATAGATTAAAAGGCTTGATGCATAGTGGAAAACAGCTCGCTGGTTCTATTTTAGTAATTGGCTGTGTGGCCTTGAGTACTCATGTCACCTCTCAGAGACTCAGCGTTCCGATCAGCAAAATGGGTGTATGTCAATAGTGTCTGCCTCATAGGCTTGTTACAAAGATTGAAGATAAAGTGCTTAGCACAATATCCAGCACGTGTTCAGCAAGCCAGACGCCGTTACGACTGAGCTGCTAACACAGAAGACACACAGAGAAGGGCAGTGCAGTGAGCTCTCAAGACAGATCGCCTGGGGTTACACCCTTGCTCCCATTCACCATCTGGGTCTGTTACCTCACCTCTGTGGACACCATGTGAAGATGAAATCAGAAACACTTAGCCACATCATGCACATTCAATAAATGTGACGAAAATTCAACTGCATGAGAAATATACACCAAAAACAAGCAGTCATCTTCTGCCTTTGGTGTGTAAATATTAGCTATGATTATTAGTGAAATGATGATTATTATAAGTAAAAGAACAACGGAAAGGGCAAGGGTGATAGAGGGAACATGGCTGGACACTGCGTCCCTAGCTGTGTGAGCCTGAATAATACTGTTAACCCCTTGAGCCTCAGTTTCCCCATCTGGTTATATACGGCTAACACCTATCTTACAGGGTAACTGAGCAGTAAAGGAAATGCAATTTACCTTGTGCCTTGTGCTGTGCTAGGCACATTATTTTATACCATAATCTCATTTAATCTTCAAAACAATCCCATGAAGCTGGAGTTAGTATTCCTTTTTTTGTTTTGTTTTGTTTCCTTTAGTATCCTTTTTTTTGAGACAAAGTTTTGCTCTTGTTGCCCAAGCTGGAGTACAATGGTGCGCCCTCGGCTCACTGCAACCTCAGCCTTCCAGGTTCAAGCCAGCGATTCTCCTGCCTCAGCCTCCCAAGTAGCTGGGATTACAGGTATGCGCCACCATGCCCACCTAATTTTGTATTTTTAGTAGAGACGGGGCTTCTCCATGTTGATTAGGCTGGTCTTGAACTCCCAACCTCAGGTGATCCGCCCGCCTTGGCCTCCCAAAGTGCTGGGATTACAGGTGTGAGCCACTGCACCCGGCCTAGTATCCCTTTTTTTTTTTTTTTTTAACTAATGAGGAAACCTAGAGGTTAAAAAAACATCTCACGGTCACTCAGCTATGAATTGGGCAGAGGCAAGATTTGAACCCAGGACTCACTGGCTCCGAAAGATAATGACCCCTCACAAGGATTCAACGAATGTACTTTATTTCCTCTTTCCTGGCTTGTGGGCCTCGTTTTTCCCATTTAGTTAATAGGAGTGTGGGAGAGAATGTTCATGAAGAGCCCATCTAGCTTAGCTCTATTAAATTACACCGTCAAGCACGGCATTGAGAGACATGGCCAGGCCCCCCTTTATCCCAAACTCTCAGACTCAGCTTACCAGTCTGGGGCAGCCTCCTGGGCCGGGTTCCTCTGGCCTGTCCTGGTGGGAGTTGTCTAAGCTTCTGTCTGCACCCTGGTCTTGGGCACAGGGCACCGGACCCTTCTTCAGCTTCTTAGCACCTTTGAATCTTCTCTGCTCCGGGAATGGGCCTGAGCAGGCCCTGCTGGCTTCAGGGTCCAGGGAGGAGCTGGGGCTGCCCAAGGACTCCAGGGAGCCGACACAGCTGTCAGCAGGGGCAGCGAGTCCTTGCTCCAGCCTTCCCCTGGATGCTGGCTGACCTTTGATCGGCAGCTCCTCCTGGTCCTGCTCTGCAGCCCGGCCTTCATCGCTGCCAGCCCGCACGACATGCACAGCTTCTTGCTGCTCTGCAGAGGCCCTTGCTGACACCCCCAGGCACAGTGCCGCGCTCTGTGGAGGAGCCTGTGCAGCTGGACTGAGGGACTCCCCTCCACTGGGCACTGGGAACCCGACAGCGCCACAGGGGCTGCCTGGCTGGGCCCCATCCCCCGCAGCAGGCAAATATCCAAACTTCTCAGTCCCTGAGGCACATCCTGCCCCACCTCCACCTGGCTCTGCAGGCCAAGACCCAGTGTCTCTGGAGGGACCTCCCAAGGACTGCAGGCCAGCACGGTGGGGAGGGGCTCCCACAGACGAGGGCTTGTCCCCACCAGGGCTCTGATCAAGCCACGGGAAGCTGCCGGCCCTTTCCCCACCCTCCAAATGGGCCCCCTGCTTCCTGCTTTTCTTTCTTACCCTCACAGAGGCTGGGCCTGGTGAGGATGTCGGGGGCCTTCCATGGGGCTTCTCTTTGCTGACTGTGGGGCTTCTTCTGTCACACCTTGGAGAACTCATCCCACCATCTCTGGCCTCCCTGGACCTGGGGCAGCTCACCTCATCCACCCCTGCAAGCCTCTCCCTGCAGACCAGAGCTCTCTCTGGAAGGCCAGCAGATCTGTGACAAAGTTTCCTGGGGCAACTGTCAGCTAAGATGTCACACAGAGAAACCTGGAGCCTCTTGGAGGTCGGAGCTCTCCCCTGAGCTGGTACCAAGGGTGGCTGCTTGTGGAGCCCAGGACCCAGCCTCGAGCCCTGGCTCTGTCCCACAGTGAGCAGCTCTGAGACCCCTGGGCGGACCCCAGCAGCACCCGCAGCCCAGGAGCTGGCACCTCGATGGGCCTCCTTCCTGGGGATCTTCCTTCTGCTGCCAGCCCTGACTCGGGGCCCAGAGCTTGTTCCTGGCCCATCTGGTGCCAGGCCTGGCGTGGAGCTGGCTCCTTCCATGTTCTGTAAAAGCTCACAGTTGTGTTGGGGACTGAGCACAGGGTCTTCTGTACTGGGGATCTCTGCATCACCTGCTTGGGACATGTCTGTCCACCTACCTGGGCCAAAAGCACAATACGGGCCCTGTGTGGAGACAGAAAGAGGAGACTTTGTCATGGAGAGTCCAACCTGTCAGCCTATTCAGTGGGAACTGGGAGGAGCCCCTCTTCCAGGCAGTGCTCCCAGACCCTTCCACTCCTAAGGCCTAGGCGTGAGCACTCCAGGGAGGGGAGCACCCAGCGGGAGCTGGTGCCCTGGGTGAGGGTGGAGACGCCTGCCTCCAAACAGGGCTGAGCTACAAGCGGCCTGCAGGGCCTTCTTGTCTCTGAGAGTTCACTCATTCGCTTAAATGGGATCTAATAAGATACCATTTATTAATGGCTTATGTGCTTACTTCACTTCATGCTGGCAGCCACAGGCAAGGGCACTGAGATTCTGAGATGTTAGGACACTCACCCAGGGGCACACAGGAAGTAGAAGGGCCAGGATTCTCTCTCAATTATCTTTTCTTTCTCAATTTTCTTTCTCTCTCTCTCTTTTTTTGAGATGGAGTCTCACTCTGTGGCCAGGCTGTATTGCAGTGGCGAGATCTCGGCTCACTGCAACCTCCGCCTCCCGGGTTCAAGCAATTTTCCTGCCTCAGCCTCCCGAGTAGCTGAGACTACAGGCGCACGCCACCAGGCCCAGCTAATTTTTGCATTTTTAGTACAGACGGGGTTTCACCATGTTGGCCAGGATGGTCTCAATCTCTTGACCTCAAGATCTGCCCGCCTCGGCCTCCCAAAGTGCTGGGATTACAGGCGTGAGCCACGGCGCCCGTTCTCAATTTTCTTTCTCAATTAAATTCTCTCTCAGCTCTTAAACACTCTGCAAAGAGCAGATACTAAACGGGGTTCGTGCCCATAACCTCTCCCGTCCCTCTCCCATCTCTCCCGTTCTGAAAGGCGCCCCACCCAGGTTCCCAGGCCTTCCTGGGGCAGTCCCCCAGGATCCGGGAAACCGGGTCCCACCGGTCCCGTCGCTCTCACCTGGGCTTTCCCGGGTTTTCCTTCCTGGGGTTCCACCCACCAGCTGAGAAGGAGCTGGGATCACGTGATGCGGGGGAGGGCGGCCCCTGGTGAGGGATGGGGGTGGAGTTTCTGATGATGCGCAAAAGGAGGCTCCACAGGCGTGCTGGAGTTCCTGCCCCAGCAGAGGGCGCTCTCTTCCTCCCGAGGGCTTCCCGGAGGAGGTGCCAATCCTCCTGACTCCCAAGCAGAGGTAGGTGGGTGCATGGGGCGGCGAAGGGCCTTGACTGACTGCCTGAGAGTTTAACTTGATCCTCCTTCAACAGTCCCTGAGCCGACAGGGGAATGTCAGAATTATCTAGATTTTTTGCCTAATTTTATTTTTTAACTTTTATTACAGGTTCAGGGATACATATACAGGTTTTTTACATGGATAAACTTGTGTCACAGGGGTTATTGTACAGATTATTTCGCCACCCAGTTACTAAGCCTAGTACCCAATATTTATTTTTTCTCATCCTTTCCCTCCTCCCACCCTCCACCCTCAAGTAGGCTCCAGTGTCTGTTGCTCCCCACTTTCTGTCCAGGTGTTCTCATCGTTTAGCTCCCACTTGTAAGTGAGAACATGTGATATTTGGTTTTTCCATTCTTGCATTAATTTGCTAGGGATATGGCCTCCAGCTCCATCTGTGTTCCTGCAAAGGACATGATCTCGTTCTTTTTGATGGCTGCATAGTATTCCATAGTGTTCCATTTTTTGCCAGTGGGTATTTAGGTTGATTCCATGTCTTTGCTATTGTGAACAATGCTTGTCTAATTAAAAAAGAAAACTCAACTATAATTAATGTAGATGGAAATGCAGATTCAAGCCCAATAGATGGTTAGAAATAAAAAGTTTAAAGCTTCCTCTCATTTCCCAATCCCCCAACTCCTGGAAACAACTGTGTTTTGTTTTTTGTTTTTTACCGTGTTTGTTGTTGTTTTAGGTTTTTAAATTTCCTAACTGAGTAATACACTCATACCTCTATGACTTGATTTATTAGTTTTAGCTGTACCTGTTGACTTCCTGCTGTGGTGATTTTAGCCACCACCCTTTCCCCCTTTCTCCTCCCAGTTTTTCTTTTTTATATTTATATTTTAAGTTTTTCTATTAGTTTCAATTACCACTTTGAATAATATTCTTAAATGTCTGTTTCTTCTGTATTTTGTATCTCTTGACCCTTCTCTGTGTGAAATGGTTAATTTCCCTTGATATCCACTCCTGGCTTCTGCCTTCATCCGTGAACTAAGCTTTTACGGTTTTTTTGAGACACAGTCTCGCTTTGTCACCAGGCTGGAGTGCAGTGACACAATCTCAGATCACTGCAACCTCCACCTCCCGGATTCAAGCGATTCTCCTGCCTCAGCCTCCCGTGTAGCTGGGATACAGGTGCATGCCACCATGCCGGGCTGATCTGTGTATTTTTAGTAGAGATGGAGTTTCACCATATTGGCCAGGCTAGTCTCGATCTCCTGACCTGGTGATCCACCCCCTCAACCTCCCAAAGTGTTGGGATTACAAGTATGAGCCACTGCGCCTGGCCTACTTTTACTTTTGTATCGTTGAAGTTTATAGCATTTACATTCTATCCGGTAAAGATAATTCAGTTTACCATAGTTTACCTGTAGATTGATTCTTAACACTGAAAATCAAATGACATCTATGACGTTATGATTATGTAAAGACTTTTACTGCAGAAACAGGGGTGTTTGGCTTTTTTTGAGATAGGGTCTGGCTTTGTCACTCAGGCTGGTTGCAGTCACTCCTCAGCTCGACCACCTGAGCTCCAGTGTGCTCCTGTCTCAGCCTCCTGAGTAGCTGGTACTACAGGCATGCACCCCCATGCCCAGTTAATCTTTTTTTAAATTATTTTTGGTGGAGACTTGGTCTCACTATGTGGCCCAGACTGGTCTGAAACTCCTGAGCTCAAGCAATCTTCCCATGTTGGCCTGGGATTACAGGCGTGAGCCACTGCACCTGGCCAGAATCAGGAATTTGATAGGTCTGATTTCGAGGGAGATAGAATTCCCTGGCACTAAAGTTGTGCCAGGTGAGACTGTGAGAAACTTCCAGGCCAATGGAATACTAAGCCACAGGTAGACTACATAAATTAGATATCTATATCAACATGAATGTATCTCAATGACATAATGTGGAATTTTAAAAACAACATAATATTAATAATAAGGGAAACTGAGTCTGGAGTACATGGGAACTCCCTGTACTAATCTTCAGATTTTTTTTGTAGATCTAAAACTGTTCTAAAAAACAAGGTTCATTACAAAAAAAAAAAAAAAGCAGCTGGGCTCTGTGGCTCACACCTGTAATCCCAGCACTTTGGGAGGCCAAGACAGGCGGATCACAAGGTCAGGAGATCGAGACTGGCCAACATGGTGAAACCCCATCTCCACTAAAAATACAAAAATTAGCTGGGCGTGGTGGCAAGCCTGTAATCCCAGCTACTCGGGAGGCTGAGGCAGGAGAATTGCTTGAACCATGGAGTCGCAACGAGCCTAGATGGCACCATTACACTCCAGCCTGGCTACAGAGTGAGACTTCGTCTCAAAAAAAAAACACACAAAACAATAACAAATGAACAAGCTAGTGCGTAATCCATACTGAAAACTGTCATGATCTGGCGGTCAGAGTCATAGATGAGGGAAGGGTGGACACTGGATGTCACTGATGACCAAAATTACTAAGGAAATCGTTTTTGTAAATGAGAACTCCTCCCACTAAGGAATGTCTTGGTCATGATGGCAGAGAATTGACCAGGTTTCCTAAGACCAGTGAACAAAGCCGTTCTGGTCCATTTGGATAATGGAAGTCTCCAACATTGGGCAGAGAAAGCGGGAGTGGAGATGTTGTTAGTACCACATGGTATAGAGATAAAGAATGGCTGGCCAGGCAAGGTGGCTCATACCTGTAATCCCAGCACTTCGGGAGGCCGAGGTGGGCAAATCACTAGGTCAGGAGTTCGAGACCAGCCTGGCCAATATGGTGAAACCCCGTCTCTACTAAAAATACAAAAATTAGCTGGGCGTGGTGGCACATGCTGGTAGTCTCAGCTACTAGGGAGGCTGAGGCAGGAGAATCGCTTGAACCCGGGAGGCAGAGGTTGCAGTGAGCCGAGATCTCAGCACGGCACTCCAGCCTGCGTGACAGGAGTGAGACTCCTACTCAAAAAAAAAAAAAGAAAGAAAAAGAAGGGCTAACACTTCGGTAGTGCTGTATTGAGGCCAGGGACTAGTCTAAATACTTTGTCTCTATTAATTTGCCTGTGTTAATCCTTACACCAAGTCCATGAGGTAAGAACTGTTATTATCCTTATTTGACAGATGAGGAAATAGGCAGAGAGATTAAGTAATTTGCTCAAGGTTAGCAAGTACTGGTTTTGGAAGCCAGCCAGTCTCTGGCCGGTTTCTCTATCTCCTGGTATTCTAACTTGGGTTTTGTTTGTTTTGTTTTGTTTTTTGAGATAGTCTCACTCCATCACCTAGTCTGGAGTGCAGTGGCACAATCTCAGCTCACTGCAACCTCCACCTCCCAGATCCAAGTGATTCTTCTACCTCGGCCTCCGGAGTAGCTGGGATTATAGGCATGCGCCACCACAGCCGGCTAACTTTTGTGTTTTAAGTAGAGACGAGGTTTCACCATGTTGGCCAGATTGGTCTCAAACTCCTGACCTCAAGTGATCTGCCTGCCTCGGCCTCTCAAAGTGCTGGGATTACAGGCGAGAGCCACTGTGCCCAGCCTATCTCCTGGTATTCTAAAATGTCTCATTGTCGTAAAAAAATAAAGTAAGATGTTGCCCAGGTTTTGGCCTAACGCAATTTAATCCATCATTAGCTGTTTGTTCCATTGACTCATGACAGCACCTCTGCCATACACCTGGTTCCCATTAACGAATGCAATTTATTTCTTGGCTTTTTTTTTTTTTTTTTTTGAAATGGAGTTTCACTCTCATTGCCCAGGCTGGAGGGCAGTAGTGGGATCTTGGCTCACTGCAACATTCGCCTCTGGGTTCAAATGATTCCCCTGCCTCGACCTCCCAAGTAGCTGAGATTATAGGCATCTGCCACCAAGCCCAGCTAATTTATTGTATTTTTAGTAGAGATGGGGTTTCACCATGTTGGCCAGGCCGGTCTCGAACTCCTGACCTCAGGTGATCAGCCCAGCTTGGCCTCCCAAAGTGCCGAAATTACAGGCATGAGCCACTGTGCCTGGCCTATTTATTGGCTTTCTTTTCTTTTCCATTGATCAATTTGTCTATTCTTGCTGTTGTTTTAGATCTATGGTTTTGTGATAAATATTACTATTGGGGGAACAAACTCCACCCCCCCAACTGGGTTTCTATTTTTTATAATCGTCTTAGCTAACTGTATACCTTTATTCTTCCATATGAGCTGTAGAATCATTTTGTCAAGTTCCTTGAAGAACTCCGTTGGGATTTAAATTAGAATTTCATCAAATTTACAGTTTAGGGATAAAATTGAATAATACTGAGTCTTCTCATCCATAAATGTATGTTATTTCTATTCTTTCAGGCCTTCAATTCATTTTTGTGATTTTTCTTCATCAAAATATCACACATTTTAATTAAATTATTCTATTATTTAATATTTTTATTGCATTTTCTTTTTTCTTTCTTTCTCTTTCTTTTCCTTCTTCTTCTTTTTTTTTAATAGGGTCTTGCTCTGTGTACAGGCTGAAGTGCAGTGTTCAATCACCTGGGCTCAGATGATTCTCGCACCTCAGCCTCCTGAGTAGATGGGACTACAGGCACCTACCACCATGTCACTTAGGCTGGAGTGCAGTGGCGGGATCTCAGCTCACTGCAACCTCTGCCTCCTAGGTCCCAGTTCAAGCAATTCTCCAGCCTCAGCCTCCTGAGTAGGGGACTACAGGCACGTGCCACCATGCCCAGCTAATTTTTGTATTTTTAGTAGAGACGGGGTTTCACCACGTTGGCCAAGCTGGTCTTGAACTCCTGACCTCATGATCTGCCCGACACAGCTTCCCAAAGTGCTGGGATTACAAGCGTGTGCCACTGCACCCAGCTCCTCAGTTCATTTTCTAAATTCTTCCTTTAGCTGGACGAGGTGACTCACATCTATAATCCCAACACTTTGGGAGGCCAAGGTGAGAGGATCACTTGCATCCAGGAGTTCGAGACAAGCTGGACATCATAGTGAGACCTTGTCTCTATAAAAAATACAAAAATTAGCCAGACATGATGGTGCATGCATGTAGTCCCAGCCTAGAGACAGGGTCTCTAGGGAAACAAAGTATTAGTGCCTGACTCACATTTTTGTTTTCTGTAAAGATGAAGTCTATCTATGTTGCCCAGGCTGGTCTTGAATTCTAGGGCTCAACCAATCCCAGTGCTCCCAAAGCACTGGGATTACAGGCATAAGCCACCACACTCAGTGGCTACCTGTTATTACTAAAAATAAATGTAGTTTCAGGCTAGGCGTGGTAGCTCACGCTTGTAATCCCGGCACTTTGGGAAGCCAAGATGGGAGGATCACTCGAGGCCAGGAGTTCAAGACCAGCCTGGTCAACATAGTGAGACACCCCCCATCTCTAAATAGAAACAAATAAATCATATATACGTAAATGTTTCAGCCAAGCATGGTGGTGAACCCCTGTAATTTCAGCTACTCTGGTGGCTGAGGTGGGAGGATCCCTTGAGCTCAGGAGTTTGAGACAAGCCTAGGCAACATAGTGAGACCCTCTCTACTGAAAAGAAAAATAAAATGTACTTTTACTACATTGTGATAAGTTAAAATGGTCTATGTGATGTTGATTTTTTTTTAAGATTTTCTTTGTGATCTGATATACTGTCAGTCATTGTTAATATTCATTGTATATTTGAAAAATGATTAAAAATTACCAGTTTAATAGTTTAAACTTTTCCTTTCTTATTTTTTTCAAGATGAAGTCTTGTTCTGTCACCCAGGCTGGAGTGCAGTGGCGAAATCTTGACTCACTGCAACCTTCATCTCCTGAGTTCAAGCAGTTCTCCTGCCTCAGCCTCCCAAGTAGCTGGGATTACAAAAAAGATGGTGCCCACCACTTCGCCTGGCTAATTTTTGTATTTTGGGTAGAAACATGGTTTTGCCATGTTGGCCAGGCTGGTCTTGAATTCCTGACCTCGTGATCCACCTGCCTCGGCCTCCCAAAATTCTGGGAGTATAGGCGTGAGCCACCGCGCCCAGCCAACAGTTTAAGCTTTTCTTACCTCAAGCTTTTCACTCATGTTTTCCAAATCCATAGTAATCTATAGTAACTTGAATCTATAGAAATCAGTGCTCAATGCAGAAAACAGAAACTACTCTAGGTATTTTAAGCAGAATGAGGTTTAATACAGGGCATTGAATGTTTCAAATTCATTGGAAAGCCAGGTACAGGGGCTCATGCCTGTAATCCCTGCACTTTGGGAGGCCAAGGCAGGCAGACTACTTGAGCTTAGAGGAATTCAAGACGAGCCCAGGCAACATGGAAAAACCCTGTCCCTGCAAAAAGTACAAAACTAACTGGATGTGGTGTCATGCACCTGTAGTCCCAGTTACTTAGGAGGCTGAGATAGGAGGATGGCTTGAGCCCAGGAGGCAGAGGTTATAGCGAGCCAACATCGCACCACTGCACTCCAGCCTGGGAGACAGAGCCGGGCCCTATTATATTAAAAAAATAAAAAAATAAAAAAATAAAAAAATAAAGTCACTGGGAGGCTGTAGGAATGGACCCAAGGCTGGGCCCAGAACACACATTAGAACTGTATTTATAAATACACTGTTAGGGTGACAATACAAATATGTCATACAGGCACTGCCAGTGCCGCTCCTACTGCCCACATGCACAACACTAGGGGCCAGACACTGATGTGGGCAAACTCGATAGAGCCACAGCTGTGCCTGGAAGCAGGAACAGCCCACAGAAAAGGACAACGGTCTTGGCCCCTCATCTGCCTTTCAGATCTTGCACAATAGCACTAAGTGGTGGAAAATAATTCACATCTGAGACACTCATTGTAAGGGAATCTGGGAAAGAGCTTTTAGCTTTCCATCCTCTATAGGAAGGCATACTAGTATGTGGAGGATCAGTTGAGCCCAGGAGTTCAAAGCTTCCATGAGCTACGACAGTACCACTGCACTCCAACCTGGCTGACGGAGTGACACCCTGTCTCTAAAAAAAAGTTTTAAATAAATGTTTAAAAATCAGCCAGGTGCAGTGGCTCATGCCCATAATCCCAGCACTTTTGGAGGCTGAGGCAGGAGAATCTCGTGAACCCGGGAGGTAGACGTTGCAGTGAACCAAGTTTGCACTACTGCACTCCAGCCTGGGTAACAGAGTGAGAAACTGTCTCAAAAAAATTTTTCTTTTTTAAATCTCATGCAATTATTATGGACTTGTCAATTTTTTCCTTTACCTCTGTAAGTTCCTGCTTTATATATATTTAAAACACTTTTTTAGGATCATGCAAATTCATAAATTTTTACATCTTTTTGGAAGATTATAACTTTCATCAATGCCAAATGTGCCTTTTCTTCCTATTAATGTTCTTCTGCTTTAATTCAGTTCTTCTGATGTTAATACTGGTACACTGTTTCCTTGTGATCAGTATTTGCCTGGTATAATTTTGTGGGTTTTTTTTTTTTCAGAGACACGTCATGCTCTGTCACCCAGCTTAAGTTCAGTGGCACAATTACGGCTCACTTCAGCCTCTACCTCTTGGGTTCCAGTGCCTTTCTGGGCTCAAGTGATCCTCCTGCCTCACCCTCCCAAAGTGCTGGAAATACAGATATGAGCCACTTCACCCTGCCCATTGTTCATTTTTTACGGAAGAGAAAAGGTGGGCTTCACATACGTGACTTGCTCGGGATTGTTTGGTTGGAGAGAAGCAGAGCTGATGTCGGACCTCAAGTCTAGCTCCATCCAAAGTCCCTACGCCAGACTGTATCCCCACAAGGACAGGAATCAGACTGGGTCTGCCCTGTGGTGATGCCTGTCTTTTAATAAGAAAACATACCCAGAGGCAGTCAGAGAGGGAGGGAGGAAACAACGGTACGACATCATGGAAGCCATGGAAAGACCATTTGGGGTTTTGTGGATTTCTTTCCCTAATAAATTATTTATTTTGGAATAATTTAGGAAAAGTTGCAAATATGTAAGAAGTTCCATCTACTCCTCACCTATTTTCCCCTCATTGTTAACATCTTCTAGTACTGTGGTCTCTGTGTAAACTAAGAAACCAACATTGGTACATTACTATTAACTAAACTCCAAACATTATGTGGATTCTGCCAGTTCTCCCTTCAGGTCCTCTGTCTGTTCCAGGCTCCCGTGTAGGCTGTCACATTGCATTTAGCTACTGTGGCCTTAGTCTCCTCTGATCTGTGACAGTTTCTCAGTCATTCCTTGTTGTTCATGACCTTGACGGTTTTGAGGAGTAATCGTCAGGTATGTTGTAGAGTGTTTCTTCATTTGGATTTCCCTGATGTTTTTCTCCAGATTAAACTGGTCTCAGGGGTTTTGGAAAGAATGCCATACGGGGAAAACGCCTTCTCGCATCATAGGAGGGAAGCAGGTGATATTAACCTCCACCGCTTGGTAGAAAGTGTTTTCCAGACTTCTCTACTGCCAAATTACTACTTTAAGAATTTTACACTTGATCTTAGCCAAAAGGTCCAGAAGCGATTACTTTAAGAATTTTAAAAGCTGAGCACAGTGGCTCACGCCTGTACTCCCAGCACTTTGGGAGGCCGAGGCGGGCAGATCACTTGAGGTCAGGAGTTTGAGACCAGCTTGGCCAACATGGTGAAACCCCGTCTCTACTAAAAATACAAAACTTAGCTGGACGTATTGGCGGGCATCTGTAATCTCAGCTTCTCGGGAGGCTGAGGTAAGAGGATCACTTGAACCCAGGAGGCGGAGGTTGTAGTAAGCCCAGATTGCGCCACTGCACTCCAGCCTGAGCAACAGAGCGAGACTCCATCTCGAAAACATTTAAGATAGAAAGAGGTAGTGTTTTCAAAGAGTATTGAATGGTGTGGAGGAAGTGTCATAATGTGATATTACGAAAAGGAAGAGAATGGAAGGAAATGTACCAGAATGTTCACAGTGGCTCTTTTTTTTTTTTTTTCTGAGACAAAGTCTTGCCCAGGCTGGAGTACGATGGCAGTATCTCAGCTCACTGCAACCTCCGCCTCCCAGGTTCAAGCAATTCTCCTGCCTCAGCCTCCTGAGTAGCTGGGATTACAGGCACGTGCCAGCATGTCCGGCTGATTTTTGAATTTTTAGTAGAGACAGAGTTTTACTATGTTGGTCAGGCTGGTCTGGAACTCCTGACCTTGTGATCTGCCCACCTTGGCCTCCCAAAGTGCTGGGATTATAGGCATGTGCCACCGGACAGTGGCTCTAAGTTGCCTCTTTTTTCTTCTCTTGTGTTTTTTCATTACTCTACAATAAATATATAGAACTTGAAATTTCTTTTTTTTTTTTTCACTACATTGCCAGGCTGTGACAAACATAGGAAATTTCTTTAAAGTTAAAAATTGTATATAGTATCACCTCCATTATACAGATAACACATACAGACATATTTATTCACAGAAACAATGTATAAAATATCCATCATATGTTGATAGCTAGAGATTATCTCTGGATGATAACTTTTATTTCTTGTGATTTTATGTATTTTTCCATTTTAAAACAATAATCTTATTTTACTTTTTTATTTTGATTTTTTTAGAGACAAGGTTTTGCTCTGTCACCCAGACTGGAGTGTAAGTAGTGCAGTCATAGCTCACCGCGGCCTCCAACTCCTGGGCTCAGGCGATCCTCCCATCTCAGCCTCCTGCATAGTTGAGACTACAGGCATGCCACTGCACCAGCCTTGTTTATTATTCTTTTTAATTGGGCTTCAACTGCATAGAATGAGATTTATCATAATAATTGGGTATATAGTACACATTCTCATGATTGGTCCACAAAAGGCCTTCCTTGAATCGTTTATGAATTTATGTATTAGGGTGCCTATTTTAATTATATAAAAATATCCATGGAACCACTGCCCAAGATGAAAACCAAAAAACTGATAAGAACTTACACCAACTGATATGATTCTCCTCACTTTCATCCACCAACAGCAAACCCTAATTTGAATCCTGTGTTGTGTTCTTTTGCTTTCTGTTTTATGTAGTTTTATCACATCCACATCTGTTTCCCCAAATTCTATATATATGCTGGAATTTACTTTTTTTCTTTTCTTTTTTTTTCTTTTTTTATTTGAGATGGCGTCTCGCTCTCAAATGAAAAATCCAGGTCACCCAACCTGGATTGCAGAGGCTCGATCTTGGCTCAATGCAACCTCCACCTCCTGGGTTCAAGTGATTCTCCTGCCTCAGCCTCCCAAGTAGCTGGAAGGAGTTACAGGCACCCGCTACCATACCACGTTAATTTTTTGTGTGTATTTTCAATAGAGAACAGGGTTTCATCATATTAGCCAGGCTGGTCTTGAACTCCTGACCTCAGGTGATCCACTCACCTCAGCCTCCCAAAGTACTGGGATTATAGGCATCAGCCATGGCACCTGGCCAGAATTTCCTTTTACCACTCAAAATTATATTGCTAAGTTTCCTCTATATTGTTGCACTTACCCGTGCTCCTGTGTAATATTCCATTTTATGTTATTCTAAAATGTATGTGTTTGTTGTCCTCTCGGTGGTTCTCTGGATTATTTCTACGTTTTGTGCTGACAGGAACACTCTGGCATGTGTCTCCTAGTGAATGTGGTAAGAGTCTCTCTTGCATATGAAGTGAGGAGTGAAATTGCTAGGTCCTAGTTGTCTTAGTTTGGGTCTCCCTAAAGCAGAGCCTGAGACAGAGACTAAGATGCTCCCTGCATCTGTTGTTGGTTGTTTACCTGGGGGTCAGCCCAGGAAGCAGGAGTAAGGTGGCAGAAAGAGTGAGACAGGGAAGAGATCGAGGTCACTGCTGGAGAACTTGATTTCTGGAACTGTGGGCCCAGAGAATGGACGACAGGGACATTTTTATCTACAATCTCCTGAGCCCCACCTGTCAAGGGCTGCCCCTGGCATGTTATCTTCCCTACACCTCCAAGCTGTGCTTGGGTGTGGGCTGAAAACAAAAAGATGTACAATTCGTGCTGAGGTGGGACTGGTTAGCGTTTGGTGAGCCATGAGATCAGGGGAGCTGCAGCGGGGCTCAAATTAGAGGTGAGTGGAGGGGAGGCAGTGCTGCACCAGAGGCAACTCCAGAGAGGATAAGTGAGTGTTCCACTTTACAAACGAACGCCAAACTGTCTTCCCGAGTGCTTGTGCCAATTTACACTCCCATCTGCAGCCTATGAGAAACCCCGTGAACCCACATCCTCTCTGACACCTGGTACCATCAACGTTCTTTTTTTTTTTTTTTTTTTTGATATGAGGTCTTCTTGCTCTGTCTCCCAGGCTGGAGTGCAGTGGCATGATCACAGCTCCACAGCTCGCTGCAGCCTCAACCTTCTGGGCTCAAGCAATTCTCCCACCTCAGCCTCCCAAGTATCTGGGACTACAGGTGTACAACTGGTGGCATGCAGCACCAGGCCCAGCTCATTTTAAAAAATTATTTGTAGAGATGAGGTCTCACCATGTTGCCTAGTCTTGTCCCAAACTTCTGGGCTCAAGTGATCCTCCTGCCTCAGCCTCCCAAAGTACTGGGATTACGGGCGTGAGCCACCAGGCCCAGCCATGAGGCTTCTTAATGACCAATTTCTGGCCCTTGGTAGCTTTCTCTCTCTCTTGTTCTCTGTCTTTCATAAACACGCGTGTATTCTGGCCCTTGGTAGCTTTCTCTCTCTCTTGTTCTCTGTCTTTCATAAACACGCGTGTATGTGTGTGTGTGTGTGTTTCTTTTAAATTTAGAAGTAGAAAGAAATCTTATTTTTTTCAAGTAGTTTACCTGTTGAGAGTGTCAGTTGTTGCAGAGGGGCCTAGAAATGGAATGACTAAGAAAGGACCCATCGTGAGGCCCCAGGTTACTGGTGACTCTGGGGGAGTGGCTGTCAGGGGAGGGAGGCTGATGAAACCTCAAGGGGATAAGAGTGGGACAATATGGATGCAACAGAAGGGAGCCAAGTAACAGGTCGGGTAGCCAAAGGAAGGAGAAGATTGCAAGGTCAAGTGACGGGTATGTGTAGAAACAGAAGAACTGAGTTTACAGTGAAATGAGGAGGAACCAGGAAGGAGGGGGTGATGGAGAGCAGAAGCAAGCGGCTAACTCCGTGTTCAGAGCAGTGGGGCCGGGCGCGGTGACTCACACCTGTAATCCCAGCACTTTGGGAGGTTGAGGTGGGTGGATCATGAGGTCAGGAGTTCAAAACCAGCTGGCCAACATGGTGAAACCCCATCTCTACTAAAAACACAAAAATTAGCTGGGCGTGGTGGTGCACGCCTGTAGTCCCAGCTACTCAGGAGGCTGAGGCAGGAGAATCGCTTGAACACGGGAGGCGGAGGTCATAGTGAGCTGAGACTGTGCCACTGCACTCCAGCCTGGGTGATGTAGCAAGACTCTGTCGCCCCCACACAAAAAAAGAAGAGTAATGGGGGCATCACAGTCCTCTCAAGGAAAGAGCATTGACTGCGGCCAGACATATGCAGGTTCAAATCCCAAGGCTGCCAGCTATGAGGTGTCAGAGAGGGTGAGGACAGAGGAGCACCTAGACCAGAAAGTGCTCAACACCTACTAGTTTGTTCTCTCTCTCTTCTTCCTCCAAAAGAATCTGTGGCTGAAGCCAGTCAGATCCAGAAGCTGGGAGGTTCTGCAGGAGTGGCTCTTGGCTGAGTGGGCTGCAAGCCTTAGAATTCCATGAGTCTCAGGGAAGCCAGGTCAGAGCGAGTTTCTAGAGAGGGAGAACGAAGGGGCTCCTGCGAGTCGGGGAGAGGCGAGGGTGATGATGGAGGAGGTTGAGGTGCTACTGCCGAGGCAGGGAAATTGCCATGGATTAGGGTGGGGGCTGGGCCTTCCAGGCTGAGGTTCAGCATGATACAAGTGAAGTCCTGGCAGAAACGCGCTGTGTCCTGCCCTGCCCAAGCGGAGCCACCTTCCACTTCCAGCCTCCAAGCCTGCTTATGTCATGTGGCCAGTACCCAATTCCTACCCCAGCTGCTCCTCCTTCTTTGTCCCCAGCTCAGGTCCTGCGGTCCTTCCACTGAGTTCTCCCAGCCAGAAATCTGGCCGTCAGCCTCACCTCCCCTACTCAGCAGCCATCCCAGGTATGGACTCAGCCTGATTTTCCCAGAAGGTTCCCGGGGCTGGGACACCTTCCCAGCCGCCCCAGGCAGCTCTCATGCAGCGGGACTCTCTTCTGTCTTTACACAGGAGGCTAGGGGCTTCACTGGCTCCCTCTGGCTCCCAAAAGGATCCATCATGGGTTCAGCTGAGGGGAGCTCTTGGTCTCGCCTCCCTAAGGTGCACTGATTTTTGGGAACTGGCTTCTCAAGCTGCTGGGGAGGGCTGGGGAGGGCAAAATTTCATTTTCCATGGATGCCTTTGTGCACACATCCCTCAACCTGGCTTTATGAGCTGTGGGAGTGAGGGAGGGAGAGGGCGGATCTGGACCACACTGAACAGCCAGGAGGTGAACCCCGGAGGAAGAGCAGTCTCTGCAAATCACGCTTGCCCAGGGCACTCTCTAACCTACCCATCCTGTGCCCGCCCAGCCTTGGTCAGCAGGCAGCAGGCACCATGGCTTTGCACAGTGCACGCCAGGCCCTTCCAAGCCCTTCAGCAGAAGGAAGTGGGACCGCTCAGCCAACAGTCACCACTGCTGTCCACAGCTCCACTGACCCAGCCCAACATGCCGCGGCTCACTTTGTCACCCCACCTCCCAGGTTCTCTGATTTGCTAAAGGACATGTTCATGGTTGTCTGTCTTGTGAACTGGAAAACCAGAGCAGATCCTCAGGGCCCCAAGCAAGAGGCTTGCTGATACAGGGCTTGCAACTCCATGCCCTGAGGCTCAGTTCCTGTGTAGAGACAGACACCGCTGCCCCCAGGGCCACCAGCACAAGGACCCTCTGAAGCTGCCAGGTGCCCCTGCCCCTTGGGGCCTCCTCCCGGGGCCTTTGGTCCTCTGCATTGAAGGTCATGGCTGCTGCCCCTGGACACTGCTAACCATAGCTGCAGGTCACCAGCAAGTGCATTGGGTGTTGTTTGTGCCTCTGACTTTGCAGACACCACTCAGCCTGGTTGCACCTCTGAGTTCTGGGCTGCAGCCAAGGTGGCTGGATTTCCTGTGCCTCTGAGCTCCTAGCTGCTGTGGACACAGCCAGATGCTCCAAGGCTCCTGATCCTCATCCCAAGGGCATGTGGGCAGACACAGCCAGGAGGAAACCAGAGCGCTGGCTGCTGGGGAGCGTGTACTTGTGCTTATGAAAAGTGGCCCTTTTCCGAGGCCGCCAGGTGCTGCTGGCAGCCTGACCCAGGATGCTGAGGGACACACTTGGATAAACATGACTTACACTGCCGATGGCGACCTGAGTCACCTGGCCCCGGTAGGGTTTGTCAAGTTTCTCCACTGAGAAGGTGACTCTTTTCCTGTCCACGCTCCTTCCCATACTTACCCTTAGAAAGGAAGTCATTAAGCACAGCCCGCACTTAAGAAGTAGGGGCTTATGTGCCACCTCCTTGAGGGTGGACCATCTACATAAATTATTTGGAATCTGATTTGTCCCTTCTCATTCATTTATTTGTATCATTTGTTCAATTACTTATTTATATCACTCTGGACTCACGTGAATTGATTTTAAACTTTGGGTTGTAATCCATTGCTACTTCATTTAGTTTGTTGCTCAAACTATTCAGTTTGGCTGTTAGTAGGCCCCTGTGTCTCTTTAACATTTTGTTGTGCCCCAATTATTGCAGGGTATGATATATTTCCTACCTCCCTGAAGACCTTCCACTCCCCTGATGTCAAACATCAAATGCCACTGAGACTCTAATTTACCCCTCCCTCCTTCACTCACCCCTGCCACTTGCTACTCTGGACCCTGAGCCCTGGCTGAGCCTCTGGTCCTGAGACCTCAGAGCTGCTGGACACACTGAACTTCGAACCTTGCCCTTCCCCCGCCCAGCCACTGCCACGCACAAACAATGCCCTTTCCCCTGGTTGAATCTGTCCGTCCTCCAGTTCCAGCTTCCAAAAAGCTTTATCACTTTAGTGCCAAAGCTCCAACTTCAGTGTGTATGAACAAACCTACTCAAAGGAGAAAACAAAACAAAAAACCTCGCCTGTCTGTTACCTTTGAAACCTACCTTATCTTCTCCACTCCCACACTTTAGAGGAATCTCCATTTGCCTGCAACTGTTTTTATCCCACACCCTCTCATTGGCCAGGATAGCGTCATGGTCTCTGGAATCACACCTGTAATCCCACCAGACTCTTGATTCCAATTCCAGTGACCCCAGGCAGTCAGTTGATCCCTCAAAGCCTCACTTTTTTGTCATCTGTAAAAGAGAGGCAGTAATAGTCTCTGAATAGCTCACACTGATTGATCACAGCTGTCAATATCAGGCTATAACTTTTGAAAAGTACCTAATACCCTCTCCTGCAGGGCCCTTCCTTCTTCCATCTGGGGACTTAAGGCCTGGGTTTCAGTCTCCATGAAACCTTTCCCAACCAACCAGCTGGAGCAGTTCCTTCCTGCCTGCCTGCACCTCCCTAGTACTTGGAGAGATTATTTGCTGACTCTCTGCTCCATCCCACCGTTCCTCCAACCAGGCTGCCCAACGGTCAGGTCATGCTGCATTAGAGCCAGGAGGTAAGGAAGAAAGGGCATGGATGTGGACTTGGACTTCACACTTGAGTGTGATCTGCCCTGGGATCGAGGCTCTGCACCTCAGCTGCCTGGCCTCAGCAAGTTCCGTAACCTCTTTAAGCTTCCTTTCCCTTACTTATAAAATTGTGATAACCGTAGTTATTTTATAGGAATGCTGTGGAGAATTAAGTACATATCCATGTCAAGCATTTCACATAACACCCAGCACACAGAAAGTGCTTAACAATTTGTCCCTTCCTCTCTTCTTACTGTCAGGCAGGCTGCTCTCCCAGGCTCCATTTATTGATGGGTTCAAGGTTAAAAACAGAGCAGCAGCCTTGGGGAGTAGGTCCTTCAGAGCTGGGAATTGACACCTTTAGTGCTGTGAATGGGGAAGGAGCTGGCCTCTCCCTTCAGGAGCCTCTCAGAGAAACACAAATCTTGATGCCTCTGGCCTTTCTCTCATTGATTTCCAGGACAGGAGTGCGGAGGCCAGACGCTAGTCAGGTGAGCTCAGAGCAGAGGCTCTGCGAACAAATGCGCTGGCTTCTTACCCCAGCCCTGCCATTCAGTGGCTGTGTGACCTTGGGCAAGCAGCGTTTCCTGTCAGAGGATCATCAGAGAAACTGACAATGTTAACAACACTGTTATTTTATATATATTACATATATGTTACGTATATATTACATATATATATAAAAGCAAACAACTGACACTGGCAGAGACCTTGAGGTCAATGACCAGCCAGCTCTGGGACTCAGGGTAACGGTGTCCCCTCTCTGAGCCTCAGTTTCCGTATCTCTGAAACAGACACAGCAGCCCTGACTTACAAAGCTATTGTGAGGATGCAGCAAGGTCGTGGACAGCAGCTGCTGACAGCAGTAACACCTGATGGGCACCTGAGTTATCTAATAGTCCATCCTCCGGTCTGAGGGTATAGGGAGCCGACACATTTATTTTAGCTGTTTGTAACTATTGATCCACCAGCCTTGGAAAATGCAAAGAAATGCATCAATGGAAAAACCCTTCACATCTTGAGCTGCCACCAGACTGGTCCTGCCAGTGAGTAAATCCTTTCTGTGCGATTGACTTCCCCTGCCGTCGGCTCAGCACTCTTGGCAACTTGTTTTGTCACCCTGGACAAGACACTGGTTTAATTAAAGCAGATCCTGAATTGCGGGCAGGAACTCCCACTTTCCCTTCTGCAGGGAGTCTTAGCAGTGATGTCAAAGGGCATATATCTGGCTTCCAGGGCCACTGAGCTAGCCTCCTTCAAGTAGACACTCGGGGGGCTGGATGACCCATGACTTCAGGGCCACACTCCTGGATTGTGTCTTCCTTCCCTTCCTGGGGCAGGTCCATCAGGCTCCAAACCCTGTCCCTCACTCATTTCTGACCCTGAGATGGATATGGAATTTCATGACAATAACATTAATAAAAATGCACAATTTTGGCCAGGCATGGGATTACACAGTCCCAGCTCTGGGGTTATAGCTGTGAGCCACGCATCTGGCCTACCATTGTTATTTTAAATCCTTCTTGATCTGAACCCTTAGTTCACTTTTAAAAGTCTTCCTTTGGCAGGACAAAGGAACATGGTGGCTCATGCCTGTAATCTCAGCACTTTGGGAGGCCAAGGTGGGCAGATCACTAGAGGTCAGGAGTTTGAGACCAGTCTGGCCAACATAGAAACACTGTCTCTACTAAAAATACAAAAATTAGCCGGACATGGTGGTGCACACCTGTAATCCCAGATACTTGGTGGCTGATGCATGAGAATTGCTTGAATCCAGGAGGCAGAGTTTTCAGGGAGCCAAGATCGTGCCACTGCACCCCAGCCTGGGCAACAGAGCGAGACTCTCCCTAAATAAAATAAAATAAAATAAAATAAAATAAAATAAAATAAAATAAATACACAATCCCATCACATTGCAGTCATCAAGGGAGGATGATAATAGATTTCTGCAAGAGCTCAACAGGGCTGGGCGCAGTGGCTCACACCTGTAATCCTAACACTTTGGGAGGCCGAGATGGGCAGATCATTTGAGGTCAGGAGTTCAAAACCAGCCTGGCCAATGTGGTGAAACCCTGTCTCTACTAAAAATACAAAAAGATTAGCCGGGAATGGTGGCAGGTGCCTGTAATCCCAGCTACTTGGGAGGCTGAGGCATGAGAATCGCTTGATCTCAGGAGGCGGAAGTTGCAGTGAGCCGAGATCACGGCACTGCACTCCAGCCTGGGCGATCCAGCGAGATTCTGTCTCAAAAAAAAAAAGAGCTCAACAGCCTTGGGCCAAGGCACCACATGCAAAGGCTCTCTTCTGGGCCACCTGCAACCTGTGCCTCTCACAAGCAGAGAAGAAATTCATGTTTTGCCCAGGCTGAGCAGGATGATCACCAGAGGACGAGCAACCCCTATAGGACCGCTCCCACCAGATGGGGGTGTTGATCTGACAGCATCCTGTAAGAGTCAGGGCTCTAGATTCTCATCTTCTTGGGTTTTGGTCCCAGCTATAGCATTGGGTGACTTCTAGGCCACACTCAACCTCTCAAACCTTAGTTCCTCAGTGTGTGCAGTTGCCTCTTGAACAACATGGCGGCCCTGACCCCTGCATAGTCAGAAATCCACGTATATTAATAATTTTTGACTCCCCCAAAACTTAACTAATAACAGCCTACTGTGGACTGGAAGTCTCACCAGTAACACGAATCCTTAAGTGGAAATGGATCATGTGTCGTCGTAAAGGTCTTCACCCTCGTCGTCTTCATGCTGAGTAGGCTGAAGAGGAGGAAGAGGAGGGCTTGGTCCTGCTGTCTCAGGGGTGGCAGAGGCAGAAGAAAATCTGTGTGTAAGTGGACCCGTACAGTTCAAACCTGTGTTGTTCAAGGATCAGCTGCATATTTATTTGTTTATTTGCATGTTTATGAGAATTCTTGCTTGTAGACAAGAGACTGCACTCTGGCTAGTTTCCGTAGAAAGGAAAGTTATTTAGGGATGTTAGAGAAAGAGGATCTGGATGCCTCTTCAGGAAGCTCTCCAAGAAGCACACTGTGGAGTCAGATTCATGGGGACCTGCTGCCGCTGTCACGGACTCCAGACCACAGGCTTCCACCAGGCTGGCAGAAACAGGGTGCCCTGTTCCCACACGTAGCTCATCTCCCAGTTGGCGTCTCAGGTGGACACGTGTGATTGGAGAAACCGAGGTCACATCCCTGCACCCTAGCTGCAAGGGAGGCTCGATTGGCTCTGAGGAGGAACTGAAGATATCAGGAATAATCCAAAGTTATTTTGGATTATTTATTAGAGAATAATTTTTTAAATTGTTGAGCAGCAATGAAAGGTAAATGGTCAATACAGCTTTCTTCCTGTGTCCCTCAATTAGATTGTAAACTCCAGGTAGGTAGGTTCCTTGAATATCTTGTTCATCACTGAATCTCCAGCACCTAACATGGAATCTGTGATGAAAAAACAGGTTGGCCGGGCGCGGTGGCTCACGCCTGTAATCCCAGCACTTTGGGAGGCCAAGGTGAGTGGATCACGAGGTCAAGATATCGAGACCATCCTGATCAACATGGTGAAACCCCATCTCTACTAAAAATACAAAAATTAGCCGGGCGCGGTGGCATGCGCCTGTGGTCCCAGCTACTCGGGAGGCTGAGGCGGAAGAATCACCTGAACTCAGGAGGCGGAGGTTACAGTGAGCCGAGATTGTGCCACTGCACTCCAGCCTGGTGACAGAGCAAGACTCCGTCTCAAAAAAAAAAAAGAAAAAGCAGGATAAGGAAATGTAAATAACAATAGAACCACCTCAACTTTGAGGCTTCTGGCCAGCTCACAGTCTCTCAAGGGGCCATGTCTCCAAGCCTTTGGAAAAGCTCTTCCTTATTCATGGAATGTCCATTCCTCCACATCCCCTTGCCTGGTGGTGAAGTTGTCTTTGTCTGTCTGTTCTCAGCTTTGACTCACCTCCTCCTGGAGGGTTTCCTTGATGTACACCTCCATGCCTATCACCTCTGTTTGCATCATCACCACATCCTTGCCCTAAGAGCTAGTTTTGTATGGTAGTTAAGAAGGCAAGCTCTGAATTCCAGCTGTCTGATTTCAAATACTGGCTTCAGCTCTTACTAACTGTTGGCACGTAGGTAAGTCATGTGGCCATTCTGACGATCATTCTCCTCATCTATAAAATGGGGATAAAAATAGTAGTTAAGTCACAGAATTGTTGTGAGGTTTAAATGAGATAGTATGTGCAAGTTCTTAGAATGGGGCCTGGTACAGAGAGAGAGAGAACGTGCAATCAGCCTCTGCTGTTGCTGCAATTCTTTACTGTTCGACTTAGCAGGGCAATATTGTAATTCTTTACTTAGCAGGGCAATATTGTAATTCTTTACTTAGCAGGGCAATATTGTAATTCTTTACTTAGCAGGGCAATATTGTAATTGTTTTCCAGTTTGTATCCCCAACTTAACTGAGGCCTTCTGGAGTCAGGAACTGGGGTGTCCTTTAACCCCATACCTCTTCATGCACCTGGCATCCAGATTGGATGTTCACATAATATTTGTTGTATAAACTCAACCAAAGAAATTACAAATGCAAAGATGGAAAGATTAAATGTTTAGAGTTTGTATAATAGAAAAATAACTTTATAACTAAAATGTCACCTGGGAGTAGGGAAAATGGAAAATGGATAATAGATACATGATGTAAAGATTTTATACACATCAATAAAAAATACCTGAGTTGCTAAGAGAGATGGGTGCAAAGGTCATGAGCAGGTAATTCAAGTGCGGAAATCGAAGTAGTAAGTAAAATACGGAAGAATAGTCAGTCTTCCACAAATGAGCCACAAATGATAGCAACAGTATCACAGAATGCAGAATTAAATATAGAACTATCCATAACACCGAGAAAGAGAAACGTCCAATGGCAGAAGAATGGTTACATAAATAATGATATACTGCCTCAATGGCATGGTGTTCCACCATAAAATAATTATGAAAATGTTGAAACAAGCGTTTATGACACAGAAAGTTTGCAAGCAGATTGCAAAATTAAACTTAAAACATGATCACCGTGTGCGAAATGTTCATCTGGACTTGATAAAAGCTTGGCAGAGAATATAACAAAATGAAAACAGTTGTCCTGATAAAAAAGAGAAACTTTACTGAGTGCCCCCATAGGCGAGACACCATGCCCAGGGCTTACACACATATGATCTCCCTGAATCCTCCAGTTCTCCCCCAGCTCCCTGTGAGCTAAGAGTTGTTCCCCTTTACAGGTAAGGCAGCTAAGGCAAAGAGAAGGGCAAGAGGTGGTGCAGGCAGTAATTAGTGGAGACGCATGCCAACCCTGCTGCGTTGGACTCCCAGTTCGGTGCTCTTTCCAACTCATCAGATGTGTAAGATGGATGTAATCCAATGACTTTTATTTCTTTTTAAACATTGCCTTTGGTGCTGTTTAAATGTCACTTGCGCAATTAAAACACAATTAAACGAAAAGCCAAAGCTGTCACGGTGAGGCAGTTTAGTCTCTGTTCCTCCAGAGAGCTCCATGGACCAGAGCCCCACCCGGCTCCTGGCCGACACCCATGGTTTGGCCCAGACAATCCCAGGACACAGCACTGCTGAATTTTCTGTCCCTCTTCATTGGATTTAAAGCCCACGGGAGGGACCTGGCATTTCCTTCACCCTTCTCACCAAGATTCTCCTTTCATTTGAGGGTGCCCAAGAACTCTAGTTAGCCCTGTCATGGGGGCCCCAGTACTGCTGTCAGTATTTCAAAACTCCAAATGGAAATTATGCTTTCACCTTAACAAGGCCTTGTGGGCTGACCAAGTGCTGCTAGTGTCTGTCCTTTGATGAAAGTATGTCCTGACCCTGTGCACCAGCAGAAAAGGAACAGAATCCCGGGTTGCTGAGTTCTGGGGAGTCAGGGAGGTCTCCCTGAGTGGGATGGACTTTTTCAGCTGAGATCCGGAAGGTGAGTAGGAGTCAGCCAGGCAAAAAAAAAAAAAAAAAAAAAAAACGGAAGAAAGAGCTTCACTCTGCTGTCCAGGCTGGAGTTCAGTGGCACAATCATAGCTCATTGTGACCTTGAAGTTAAAGAGAAAGTAACACAAGACAGATTGCTGCAACATGTCGGAGAGAAATGAAGAAAGAAAAATTAAATGAGAAAAAAATTTTAACGTTTAAATGATAAGAGAGAAAATGTGAGACCCTGTCTCTAAACACAATAAAATAAACCGGGCGAGGTGGCTCACGCCTATAATCCCAGCACTTTGGGAGGCTGAGGTGGGCAGATCACCTGAGGTCAGGAGTTCCAGACCAGCCTGACCAACATGGAGAAACCCCGTCTCTACTAAACATACAAAAAATGAGCTGGGCGTGGTGCCACACGCCTGTAGTCCCAGCTCCTCGGGAGGCTGAGGCACGAGAATCGCTTGAACCTGGGAGGCAGAGGTTGCAGTGAGCCGAGATCACACCACTGCACTCCAGCCTGAACAACAGAGCAAGACTCTGTCTCTCTCTCTCTCTCTCTCTCTCTCTTTCTCTCTCTCTCTCACACACACACACACACAATATATATATATATTGTGTGTATATATATATATATATGTATAGTGTATATATATATATATATATGCTGTTTAAAAATTCTTAGATTTTAAAGTTAAGAACAAAAAACAAAAAAATGAAAAATAAAATAAAGTTAAGAAAGATTCCTTTGAGAATCTAAACAGAAAGAAAAAGTCACTTAAAAATCCCAGGCTGGCCTCTGACTTCTTCACAGCAATATCTAGCATTAGCATACAATAGAGAGATACCTACGAAGTCATCAGGGAGAGAAAGTGTGACTCAAGAATTTTATTTTCAGCCAAATTGTTGTTGAAGGAGAAAGGCAAAAGACAAACTTTTGGAACATGTGTGGGAAGTTTGGAGGCTAAGGCAGCAGGAGAGTCAAGATTTGTTGGAAGAATAGGATTTTTTTCCTTATGGGGTGACCCAGAGTTTTACTTAGAGGTTCATTTACATATTTATTCAACAGATTTTTTTTCTCTCTCTCTCCTTTGAAACAGGGTCTTGCTCTGTTGCCCAGGCTGGAGCACAATGACATGATCACTGCTCACTGCAGTCTGGACCTCCCAGGCTCAAGCGGTCCTCCCACCTCATCTCCCCACCCCAAGTAGCTGGGAGCACAGCTGTGCGCCACCACACCGGACTAATTTTTTTAATTTTTAAATTTTTTGTACAGATGGGGTCTCCCTAGATTGCCCAGGCTGGTCTTCAACTCCCAGCTCAAGTGATCTTCCCAAAGTGTTGGGATTACAGGCGTGAGCCACCATGCCTGGCTTAACAGATTCTTAAAGACTAGAGAAGGTGTTGGGCCCTGTGTCCGGAACTGTCTTATACCAAATGCTAAGATGGGTGAGAGGAAAGCGTCTTGAAGAGGTGAGATGGCCTTTGAAGGTGAGTCAGAGTAACAAAGGATCCCAGGCAAAGATCCAGGTAAAGAAAAGGGCATGAGCGAAGGCAGTGGGCATGGAAGCATACAGCAGATATTCTAAGGCAGAAGCCAAGCTATCATCAAGGATGGGACCTAGAATGTCCAAGTGTTTGCAATGGGAGAAATGGGTAAACCCTGAAGACTCAGGATTGGAAAAGAGGGAAAGAGCTTGCACACTGGACTTTCAAGAGGCTCTAACTTGGCTGGGTGCATAGCTCACACCTGTAATCCCAGGATGTTGGGAGGCTGAAGCGGGTGGATCACTTGAGACCAGGCGTTTCAGACCAGTCTGGCCAACATGGTGAAACTCTGTCTCTACTAAAAATACAAAAATTAGCTAGGCATAGTGGCATATGCCTGTAATCCAGCTACTCAGGAGGCTGAGGCACAAGAATTTCTTGAACCTGGGAGGCAGAGGCGGAGGTTGTAGTGAGCCAAGATCACATCACTGAATTCACTCCTACCTGGGTGACAGAGCAAGACTCAATCTAAAAAAGAAAGGGGGTCAAACTTTATCCCACAGGCAATGTGGAGTCATGGAATGAGTGAAGCAGGAAAATTCAAGGAGACAAGGAGATACCTTGAAACCTTTGAAAAGAGAAAAGGTTCAGAGGTTTTGTGAGAATTCAGCTGTTCCCACAATTGTTTAATCTAGCATTCATACCTAACAGTGCACACTAGAATCATTTCCTGCAAAGTCAGAAGCACGGCAAGCTTGCCTGCTATTGCTTTTGTTCAGCATTGTATTGGAGAGTCCCACCAGCACAGAAAAAGAAAGAGCTTAAAGATTACTGTGACCATCTACATATTTTTCATTGCTGAGTCAAGGAGTGTCCTGGTATATTTCCCTCCTTTTGCTCTTTATGTTTTTCCTGGAGTTTTAAATTGTCTTTGTTTTATTACACTATCTGCCTTTATTATTATTTCTTTTCTTTTTTTTTTTTTTTTTTTTGAGATAGTCTTGCTCTGTCACCCAGGCTCGAGTGCAGTGGCACGATCTCAGCTCACTGCAACCTCCACCTCCTGGATTCAAGAGATTCTCCCGCCTCAGCCTCCCAAGTAACTAGGATTATAGGCATGTGCCAACACACCCAGCTAATTTTTGTATTTTTAGTAGAGACGGGGTTTCACCATGTCGGCCAGGGTGATCTCCATCTCTTGACCTCATGATTCACCTGCCTCGGCCTTCCAAAGTGCTGGGATTACAGGTGTGAGCCATCGTGCCTGGCCACATCTGCCTTTATTATTGAGGGCAGAAAGTTCCCAACAAATTGGAAAGGTGGATGTTCCTATTTCCTTTTTGCAGATAGAGGAGTCAGAGAGGAACTGGCAAAGTCCACAGGAAATACCCAGTGGAGCTGGGATGCTTACCTATTTTGTGGGATGACTCTATCAACCCCTAGGCTGGCCCCGCGCGAAGAACTGGAGTATGCGTTGGCAGGTACAGAGGTGCAGTGCGTATGTCTCAGTTATCTGAACTTCATAAAGTTCACATTTGCAGGAAATCTCAAAGGGCACCAAATGAAAGAAGGTCCTATGAAGTGATGCCTGGAGAGCCAGCCACACCGGCCAATATTCAGCTCTCCAAAGGGCCGAGCCACCCCTGTGCAGCTGCAGGGCTTCTGTATCTTTATCCCCTTGCCTAGAATGTTCTTCTCTGCTCTTCCTTGGGTGGGCACTTGGGTAGCACTTCCTTGGGTTGCTCAAGGCTTTGTTAACAAGTAAGGCTCCCACCTTCACTAGGCAGAATGCTTCATGAAGGCTCCCCAGGCCTCAGGCAAATGGGGGTCTGTCCCCTCAGGTCATCAGACTGGCCCATTCCTGTCTCAGCCTCGGGACTAGTGGACACCATCTCTGGCCCTTGCAGAAATACATGAAATGAAGCACTTGGAAAATTCCATGTTATTCAGCACCTGGAAGCAGAGGACTTCTTTCTGAGCACAAGTGAGAACCCCTCAAGAGCTCCCAGAAATACCTGGCTCCTCTCTCTCTCTCTCTCTCTCTCTCTCTCTCTCTCTCTCTTTGTTTTTCTCTCTCTCTCTGTCTGTCTCTCTAAACTGCCACATCTAATCATCTGTTTACTCAAAATACTGCGTGACCATTCCCCCAGTGCCAGCCTGTGCTAAGCATTGGGTAGACACACCAGAGCAGACTGTTCCTGGCACAAGGGCACACAGCCCAGGGGCAAGTAGGGCTGAGATCCAGCCCAGGAACTGTTTGCCAAGCTGTGGGCTCAGAGAGCAGCATCTGCCCCAAAGGATTCCTTTTTTCGAATTCCCTCAAAAGCACTGCATGGGCTGGCTGCAGCCCTGCACATTAATGAATTAAACCCACATGGTCCCTGCCCTTGCGCAGCTCCAGTCCAGTGCAAGACAGACACATAATTAAACAATTAAACATATAATTAGCATTCACCCTTATTTTGCTGGTGAGGACACTGGGTTTTCTGGAAGCTAAGTGACTTAGACAGTGAGTGACAGGGTCAGGATTCAAACTCTGGGCTCCTGGCTCCAAAGCCACAATCTGTTCTGCAGCATAAGAGGCATTTGAGCTGCAGCAGTATTCATTCTGAGCATCAGCCCCAATCTCCAGCATTTCAGATTCTCCCTCTTTCTGACCCGTTTGATTATAAGCTCCAGTTCCTCTGATCCTGAAGGTCCCTCCTCTTGACCTTGCCAGCTCCTTCAGCTCATCCTAGCCTCTCTCCTCCCTCTGGCTGCCAAACCTCTAGCTCGGATCCACCTGCTTCCTGTTACCAAGGCTTGTAACAGTGAGTGACTCCTGCAGCTGGTACTTCCTGTCACAGATGTCTTTTGGAGCCAGTCATGCATCCCAGAGGCCGGGCTGGGGACAGAACTGAGCAGCAGTCCCTGGGCCATACTCAGAATTCCATTCCCAGTGGCAACACAAGCTATCACAAATCTAGGAATAAGCCGATATGAATAAAATTATGAAACTTTACTGAAGGTCATAAAAGGAGATCTGAATGAATGGAGAGACATGCCATGCTCCTGGGTAGAAAAACTCAGTACTGTAAAGACGTCAGTTCTCTTAAGAGTAATCTATAAATTTAACGTGATTCAAATCAAAATAGCAAAGGTGTTTTTTGGCCAGGCATGGTGGCTCACACCTGTAATCCCAGTGCTTCCAGAGACCAAGGTGGGAGAATCGCTTGAGGTCAGGAGCTTGAGACCAGCCTGGGCAACATAGCAAGACCCTGTCTTTTAAAAAAAATAACAATAATAACAATTAGCTGGGCATGGTGGCAGGAGACTGTAGACTAAGCTACTCAAGAGGCTGAGACATGAGGGTCCCTTGAGCCCAGGAGTTCAAGGCTGCAGTGAGCCCTGATCATGCCACTGCACTCTAGCCTAGGAGAGACAGAGCAAGATCCTGTCTCTAAAAAAAATGAAAAGTAAATGCATTTTAAATGGATTTGACAAGCTGATTCTCAAGTTAATCCAGAAGGAAAGAAAATACACAAGAATAGAATATCCAAGAAAACATTGTCAGTAGTTTTTATTGTGGTAAAATATACATAACATGATATATATCATTTAAACCAATTTTAAGTGTACATTTCAGTGGCATTCAGTACATTTCCAATGATGTGCGCCCATCACCACCGCCCAGCTCCAGAACTTTTCTATCTTTCCAACTGAAACTCTGTACTCATCAAACACCAACTCCCCATTCTCCTTTCCCCACAAGAAAAAAGAATTTAATGAATAAAAATAAGAAAACCGTCAAGCCAGAAATAAAGATACCTTATAAAACAAGATAAATTCTGTCTATCAATCATAAATGTAGCATTTCAAATCCACGAGGAAAAGAGACTATTTAATAAATGGCATTAGGACAAATGGCTCTCCAAATTGAAAAATATAAAATTTGAGCTCTACCTCACACCAGACAGACAGAGTCCTTTAAAGAACTCAATGTAAAAAACAAAACCCCATAAAATGATTAGAAGAAAAGTAAGAAAGATGGACAGATCTGACTACATAAACACATTTAACTTCTGAATGACAGAAGACTTGGTGAACAAAGTGAAAAGATGAGTAACAGGCGGGGAAAACAAACCCACCATAGACATGCGGGAATGCCACAAAAACATATCTTGACATAATAACAATTTGGCTTTTATTTTGCCCACTTCCTCACATCAATCAGAGATTTCATTTTACCTCCAGGAAAATTTGTGCTTTTGTAGCAGGAATATAAAGAGAGAGAAACAGTCAGTGTTTAGACGTCATTGTTTTTTTAACTTTCTGGATAGTCTACTGAAGCCCGCATCAGAAATCACACTTTTGAAAGGCAAAGTCTTTTGATTTGCAAGAGGCTGCTTCTGCTGAGAGAAGAAAATGCTCTTGAAAATCAAAAGGGAAGGTCTTGGAGGAAGTTGAAGATAAAATTTGTGCCTTAACGATGGATTGAGAGGGAATGGAGAAGACCCACATTGTGTTTCTCTGAGGGAAGTAAATGGGTCACTGAGCTGGGAAAGAGAAAGGGAGTAGGAGTGAGAGATGACCTTGGAAGAGGTCAGTGGGATCCGGGATGGGGAATTGGACCTGTAGGACCCCATGGAGAGGAGTGGAGTCAGTGCCCAGAGACGGCTAAGCCCCCTCCGTCACCACTACTGGGGAGCTTCCTAGAGACTGAGTCATCCCCAGCAGACCTTCTGTGGCCACTGGATACCACAAGCCACCTTGGCTGAAGAGCTACATTAGCCATTTTATTAGTCCATTCTCTCATTGCTAAAAGAACTACCTGAGGCTGGGTAGTTTATAAAGAAAAGAGGTTTGACTCATGGCGCTGAAGGCTGTACAGGAAGCATGGTTGGGGAGGCCTCAGGAAACTTACAATCATGGCAGAAGCCGAAGGGGAAGCAAGCACATCTTACATGGCCAGAAAAGGAGGAAGAGAGCGAAGGGGGAGGTGCTACACACTTTTAAACAGCCATATCTCATGAGAGCTCACTATCACAAGAACAGCAAGGGGGATGTCCACCCCCATGATCCAATCACCTTCCACCAGACTCCTCCTCCTACATTGGGTGTTACAGTTCAACATGAGATTTAGGCAGAGACACAAATCCAAACCATATCAACCATTCAACTCTGCACTGTCTGACAAGGGCCTTCATTAACAGCTGTCTGGAGTGCTCAGCAGGCATAATACCTACCCATGTCCTGATACTTTGTTGAGGGCCCCCATCCACTTCCTTACCCCTAGTAATGGCCTTCCCTTTTCACATGGCTCAGGATATTCACCAGCCTCCCAAAACAAGGGTGGGATCTTTGATACCCACAGAGGAGGCAGTAATATGGAGTGAAGACCACCTGCAAGCTGTTCTTGGGTAGAACTAGATAATGGTATAATCTACCTTGATTAAAGTGATCCACAATATATAAACAGCTCCTATAAATCAACAAAAAGTGGGCCAACAACCTAATAACTAAATTGGCAAGATGTGAAAAGAGAATTTACAGAAGAAATACAGATGTCTAATAAATATATGAAAAGATGTTTAGAGACTTTATAGTTAGAAAAATGCAAGTTAAAACAACAATAAGATACATTTTGCTTAGCAAATTGGCAAAAATTTAAAAGGCGGATAATGGAAGAAAGCATCCTCTTTTGCCATTGGTGGAAATATCCATGGATGAAGGCTTAGTAAAGGGCAATTTGGTAATTCCATAGAAATTTTAAGAGTGTACACTTTTATACCCAACAATTCCACTTCAACCAAAATGTCCAACCAGGGGATGGTTGAGAAAGTCATGAGCAGAAGGGTCTGTCCAACATGTATGTGCAGAATGGTTCTGCAGCATCATTGTCCTGAAAAACTGGGTTGCGAGTTAAGTTGGGGATGTGGCCATTTAGGTGGTGACCGTGATAGGCTGGACTGAGAGTTCGATCCTTGAGTGACCCATAAAAGGTGAGGAGACACCCTTAAAGGAGGTGAGGAGTGACCCATGCATACTTTTGGGAGAAGACATTCCAGGAAAAGGAAATAGCCAGTGTGAAGACCCCGAGGGGAGGTGGGAGCACATACCTAGCATGTTTGGGGAGTGACGCCACTGTAGCTGGAGCAGAGTGGCAGGGAGGAGGGAGGGGGTCTGAGAGGAGGGCACGCCAGGGAGGTTCCTAGAGGGGAAGTGGAGCCAATAGGCACGTCACGCAGGACCTTGCAGCCCATCGTAAAGGCACTTTGGTTTTGCTATGAAATTGGAAAGCACTGAAAGGATTTATTATTAAGATTTAAAAAGCAGAATGTAAAATCAAAGTATACGATGCTATATTGAAAAAGTCATTTTAAAAGGTTGAAAGGGAATCATCAAAATTGACCAAAGCTGCCAAGTTAGGGTGAAGGGATTATGAATTTTTTTCCTCTATCCAACTTTTAATGTTTCTGTATTGCATGTTTGTGATTAAAATCTGTTTCTAAGAGTTTTTTTAGGTTGTGGTGGATTTGGTTTGGTTGTCTTGAAACCTGGCTGTCGATAGGAAGGCAGAAAACTATCAGGAGGGGCTGGGCACAGTGGCTCATGCCTGTAATCCCAGCACTTTGGGAGGCCAAAGCGGTCAGGAGTTTGAGATCAGCCTGGCCAACATGGTGAAACCCCATCTCTACTAAAAATATAAAACTTAGCCGCACATGGTGGGGTATGCCCGTAATTCCAGCTACTCAGGAGGCTGAGACAGGAGAATCTCATATCTTGAACGCGGGAGGCAGAGGTTGTAGTGAGCCCAGATCACACCACTGCACTCCAGCCTGGATGAGAGAGTGAGACGCCATCAGAGAAAAAGAAAAAGAAAACTATTATGATGAAGAAGGGGTGCAAAGAGCAATGGAGTTAGAGGTGGGTGGAGGGCAGGGGCCAGGAATGAGACAGAAGTGGGTCCAGGGGTAGGAAACCCATACGGAGGTGGGGTGGGGGGAAGGAGAGGGCGGGACACTGAGGCAGACAGCGAGACGGGAAAAGTGAGACCAAGAGACCCAGAGGAGAAAGACAGGGAGAGACAGAGACCAGAACAGGGGCAGGGGCCCGTGGAGAAGCCCAGCTCCATGGTACTCCCTTTTGGACCTCCACATCCCATCAACCTCTCGACACCCCTGTGAGACCCACAGGCCCAGGTGCCTGACCCAGGCAGCCAAGCAGTGGCCCGTCCTCCAGCCCCTTAGCATCTCAGGGTCTGGGAGCTCAGGAGCCATCAGTGCTGTTTGGATGACCTTAAGCAGGGAAGTGGCATGACCAAGCTTGAGTGTTCACAGAGCCCCTGTCTGTGAGGAGGAAATGGGTTGGGTCCAGTAAAACCACTCTGAGAAATATCGGGTACTTTTTTTTTTTTTTTGAGTTGGAGTCTCACTCTGTCGTGCAGGCTGGAGTGCAATGGCGCAATCTCTGCTCACTACAACCTCCGCCTAGCAGGTTCAAGCGATTCTCCTTCCTCAGCCTCCAGAGAAGCTGGAATTACAGGCGCCCGCCACCACACCTGGGTAATTTTTTGTATTTTTTAGTGGAGATGGGGTTTCACCTTCTTGGCCAGGCTGGTCTCGAACTCCTGACCTCAGGTGATCCACCTGTCTCGGCCTCCCAAAGTGCCGGGATTACAGGTGTGAGCCACCATGCCTGGCCATATCGGGTACCTCTAAGAGCAAGGCAGAGCTACAAAGCGCTATCATATCACATGCACACACACACACACACACACCATGGGGGGTCCACACATCCACTGCAACCCACACAGAGAAATTCTGGTACCTGGTGAGGGCCAGAGCTCTTATGTCTGCTGGAGGTGCCCCGCAAGGCAGGAAGTGCACCTGCAGCGGGATCTCACCTGCCAAGACACCGCACAGACACTGGTGGGGCGCTCCTCACACCTGCTTGGCCCACTTGACTCAGGGCATCCGGGGGGGACAGTTGGATGCACTCTGCTTGAACCCCATTTCAATCGTACCCTTCCCTCAGCTTTTCTGCCCCCAGCCTTTCTCCTTAGCTGCAGAAGGCCACTCCACTCCCCAGCAGACACAGCTTGGACGTCCAGGAAGCTGACGGCCCTGGGGCAGCCTTCAGCAATGAATGACTGGAGTCGTGGATAAATCCAACCTTCCATGGATCCATTCTGAGGGCATTCCTACTGGTTTCTCCGAGGGGTCCCGGTGGGATATGCCCAGTTGTCTACGGTGGGAACCAGCTCAGAGAACACCCTTGTTGAAGGAATCACTGGTCCTGTGGAATGCGTCTACCGGCCTCCTTTCAGGGAATCACTGGTCCTGTGGAGCCCCACAGCTTGGATGCGTCTACCGGCCTCCTTGCGGAGAATCACTGGTCCTGTGGATTCCCACAGCTTGGATGTGTCTACCGGCCTCCTTGCGGGGAATCACTGGTCCTGTGGAGCCCCACAGCTTGGATGTGTCTACCGGCCTCCTTGCGGGGAATCACTGGTCCTGTGGAGCCCCACAGCTTGGATGTGTCTACCGGCCTCCTTGCGGGGAATCACTGGTCCTGTGGAGCC
>PVKV010009697.1:5719-42628 GCA_004027835.1 Alouatta palliata | reverse complement strand
CTCTTCCGGCAAGGCACCAGACCAGACACTGTTAGTGTCCCACCATATCTGTGGGCCAGTGCTGGAGGCCACCTGCAGATCTGAGTCTTGCAACCTGAGGGCATTTTCTGCTCCTGAGAAGAAATAGGGAGTTAACATCCCCAAGCAGCCTTTGGCCAGTATTGAGTGGAGATTGGTGGCTAAATAGCCCAGCTTCCTCGCCTCTCTAGGGAAGGTTTCTGACATGTCCTGTACAGCCTTTCAGAGGGTCCCCAGAGGAACAGAGCTCCAGTTCCCGGAGTAGGGACCCACTCATTAATTCACTTTTTATTGGCTTTCTGCCTTCTCTGCCTCACTTCCCTATTCCCTTAAAGATAGATGCTTTCTGGAATCGTCTCCCAAATAAATACTTGCACCCAGATCCTTTTTCCTAGAGTCTGCTTTTTTGGGAAATCCAAACCAAGGCAGACGTTCTCTGCGTGGGGCTGTGTACTGCACCTGGCTTCACTTCAGGAGCTACAAGAGCAGTGCTAGGGTAGGCCCACGGGCTCCGGTGGTGACAATCTGATTCCTCCATTATGAAATTCTCCATCAACCTTTCACATTAATAATCTCATCCATAGGGGATTATTGCCTGAATCCATCATTTTATTAGGAGCTGTAAAAAAGATGGTTTTCTAATCCTATCAATCGTTTCACGTTTATTAGCTGGAATTTTTTAACAAAGAACTTTCCCTCATAAACTAGAGCTTTTAAGTTGAGATGAAATAACAGAAAAATGACAGGATGAGGGCCTAATTCTTTCTTTCCATTGCTAATTCCCAGGATGGACAAGGAATTGCACCCTGGTTACCTCCAGTGGTATTTAATGATATGTGTTTGATTTAGGGCTTTCTCTCTATCAATATGAACAAACGAGTGTTTACATCATTTCGATCCATTTCAGTCATTATTCTTTCTGAAGATAAGTTGTTCCATCTTTAGCCAGTGAGTGTCCCTTCTTGTTGACCCCTGTGTCCTTTGGATGTGATCCCATTACTCTTTGACAATGTCCTTGCTTTCTGGCCCATCAAGATGCTCCAGGCTCCTGTGGTCTGCTCCTTTCTCCTTGGCATCTGCCATTCCTCCAAGGAGCCCCGGTTCTTGGTAGATGGCAGACACAATCTAGGCACAAGGGCGTGCATCGCTCCTCGGTTATCACTGTTTCTAAACCTTTTCAGTGGACAGAACTAGGAAACACATACTTTTGAACAGGAAAAACAGGAAAGGATTAAGAGTTCCTGCTGGTAGTTCCAGTTCCAATCTCACATTTCAGGATTTTTATTTAACCTCTTTGGTCTTATCCTCATATCTTTTTTTCTCATACACTAAAGATTTTAGATTCTAGCATTAACAATTACTTATGTGCATTATCCTGTGATTTTTGCAAAATGGTTTCAAAAATAATCCCAGTATTTTTACTAACAAGATTTCCAGATGAAGATGAACTTTTAAGACTTCCAGGAGGTAATTAAGACATAAGGGCTCTCAGCCTCAACCTCTTGGGCTTGAGCCAGCCTCCCTCTTCAGCCTCCCTAGTAGCTGGGAATATAGGCACCCATCAGCACACCTGACTAATTTTTGTATTTTTTGTAGAGATGGGATTTTGCCATGTTGGCCAGGCTGGTCTCAAACTCCTGACCTCAGGTTATCCACCTGCCTCGGCCTCCCAAAGTGCTGGGAGGACATCTCTTACTATTGGACATTTGGATTTTTCCCAAATTTCAAATAATGCCACAATGAACAACCTTGTGCATATGTCATTTTGGTATTTTTCTCAGTGTATCTTTAGGTTAGAACTGTTGGAAATGGATGCTCTGTGCCGCAAACAAAAATCAGCACTGAGACAAAGGATCTCTGAGCGAGGCAATCTACTTTCTGCAGAAAGAGTGCTCTTGTACTCTTGTGGCAAGATGGCTAATGGGAGCACCCTTTCTGAAGAAAGTAGATTGCCTCGCTCAGAGATCCTTCTTAATACATATTATAAGTGATTATTTGTGTGGTTATCTGTTTACCCTCCACTTCCTCACTAGACTATAGGCTCCTGAGTGCAAGGGCTGTGTGTCTCTTTCTCTGTTGTGTGTATCCTCAGCAAACAAGCCAGTGCCTGACACATAGTAGATATGCAACATGTGTTTATTGAATGAATGACTGAAAAATGGTTGTTATTGGGAATGCAAAACAGAACAACTCTTTTGGAGGGAAATTTGGCTACACCCAAAAAAATACATGATTATGGCTGGGCACAGTGGCTCATGCCTATAATCTCAGCACTTTTCGAGGCTGAGGCGGGCAGATCATGAGGTCAGGAGATCAAGACCATATCTATTATGTGTCAGGCACTGGCTCGTTTGCTGAGGATACAACAGAGAAAGAGACACACAGCCCTTGCACTCAGGAGCCTATAGTCTGGTGAGGAAGTGGAGGGTAAACAGATAACCACACAAATAATCACTTATAATATGTATTAAGAAGGAGAGGCTGTTGGTGACGGCTGACACCTGTAATCCCAGCTACTTGGGAGGCCGAGGCAGGAGGATCACTTGAGGTCAGGAATTTGAGACCACTCTGGGCAACTAGCTACACCTCGTCTCTACAAACAATAAAAAAATTAGCTGGGAATGTGGTGCATTCCTGTGGTCCTAGCTCTTCCTGAGGCTGAGACAGGGGGATCGACTGAGCCCTGGAGTTGGAGGCTATAGTGTGCTAAGATCATGCTACTGCCCTTCAGCCTGGCAACAGTGACATTCTGTCTCAAAAATGGAAGGAAGGGAGGGAGGAAAGAAGGAAGGGAGGGAGGGAGGGAGGGAGCGATTTTATAAGAGTTATGCCTTAACTCAATTTGGGGATCAAGAAGACCTTCCTGAAGAATAATAACTAAGCTGAAAGCTAATGAACAAATCGGAATTAGCCAGAAAATGGGTGAGGGGAAATGCCTGAGGTCAAAGAGGAAATCCAACCAGAAATTACAATAATCAAATTAGTTAAAAAAGAAATCATTTATAACAAAATCTATAGGGTAGTGATCAGTAGTCCAAATATAATTTATAACAAATAATTTTATTGCTTAGAAAAACTGAAAATATGGCCAGGCATGGTGGCTCATGCCTGTAATCCCAGCACTTTGGGAGACTGAGGCAGGTGGATCACCTGAGGTCAGGAGTTTAAGACCAGCTTGGCCAACATGGCGAAACCCTGTCTCTACTAAAAATACAAAAATTAGCCTAGCATGGTTGCAGGTGCCTGTAAACCCAGTTACTTGGGAGGCTGAGGCAGGAGAATTGCTTAAACCCAGGAGGTGGAGGTTGCAGTGAGCCAAGATCTCACCACTGCACTCCAGCCTGGGTGACAAGAGTGAAACTCTGTCTCAAAAAAAAAAAATTAATTAATTATAAATATGCAACTTAAGAACCTAGAAAAAAAAACAAGATAAAAATGAAAGCAGAAGAAAATTAATAAAGATAAAATAAGTAATGAAGTAGAAAAGAAAGAAAAAAAGCAGTTAATAGGATAAATTTTTAAACTGGCTCTTTGAAAATACTTTTTAAAAGCACAAAATTGGCCAGGCTCGGTGGCTCACATCTGTAATCCCAGCACTTTGGGTGACCAAGATGGGCGGATCACTTGAATTTAGGAGTTCAAGACCAGCCTAGCCAACATGGTGAAACCTTGTCTCTACCAAAAATACAAAAATTAGCCGGGCATGGTGGAGCACGCCTGTAATCCCAGCTACTTGGCCGGTTAAGGCAGGAGAACTGCTTGAACCCAGGAGGCGGAGGTTGCAGTGAGCCGAGATCACACTACTGCACTCCAGCCTGGGCAATAGAGCAAGACTGTCTCAAAAAATAAAGATTAAAAATAACAAAAAAATAAAAATAAATAAAAGTACAAAATAGACTGGCACAATGGCTCATGTCTGTAATCTTAACACTTTGGGAGGCCAAGGCCATCAGATCACTTGAGCCCAGGAGTTCAAAACCAGCCTGGGCAACATGGTGAGACCCTGTCTCAAAAAAAAAAAAAAAAAATTAGCCAGGCATGGTGCTGCAACTCTGTAGTCCCAGCAGCTCGGAAGGCTGAGGTGGGAGGACCACCAGGAGGCTGAGGCTACAGTGACTTATGATCACACCACTGCACTCCTGCTTTGGCAATAGAGACCCCATCTCAAAATAAAATAAAATAAATTAAATAAAGCACAAAATCACTTGCAAGCTTAAATAAGTAAAAAACAGAGAAAATACATATAAAGGATGAGAAAGGAGATATAACTATGATTATAGAAATGACTAAACAACTTAAAAGATGGCATTATGGCAACAAATGCCTTAGTCCCCGGGAGACTGTCAGTCAAAATACAAATGGCCAAAACTGACTCGAGAAGTAAAAAAGCTGAAGAGAACAATAATCAAAGAAAAGATTCAAAAGCCTGTTGAAGAGCTCTCATTAAAACAAGTCATAAAGGGCGGGCGTGGTGGCTGGTGCCTGTAATCCCAGCACTTTGGGAGGCCGAGGTGGGCAGATCACCTGAGGTTGGGAGTTTGACATCAGACTGACCAACATGGAGAAACCCCATCTCTACTAAAAATACAAAATTAGCCGGGCATGGTGGCGCATGGCTGTAATCCCAACTACTCAGGAGGCTGAGGCAGGAGAATCGCTTGAACCCGGGAGGTGGAGGTTGCAGTGAGCGGAGATGGCACCATTGCACTCCAGCCTGGGCAGCAAGAGCAAAACTCCGTCTCACAAAAAAAAAAAAAAAAAAAAAAAATGTATTAAAGATCAGCAAGGGAAGGGAATGAGAGCACATACGGAAGAGAGGAGCTTCAGTGGAACTTGCCAAGACCCAGGACATCCAATGTGAACAGACAAGAGGAAAGATGAGGAGCAATCAAGGAGACTTCGCATACCCAGTGAGGCAGGAGGAGAACCCAGAGAAGGTGTAGTCCTAGAAGTCGTGTTTGCGAGAAGAGACGGCGTGTCAGATGCTGCTGCTGGGTCTGCTAAGATGAAGGAAGACGATCAAAGCAAGTACTGAAAAGGACTCGCTGGGTGGGTTTAGAATAGCCTGGAGGAGAGGAATGGGGAGCCAAACCCCCCACTCTCTTGAGGAGTTTTACTGCAGAGGTAAGAAAAAAATGGGGTGGTAGCTGGCAGGAAAATGTGGTCAAAAACGTTTGTTTTGTCCTGTTCTGTTTCATAAGATGGGATAAATCACAGCATGTCTGCTTGCTGATGCGGATGACTCAGTGGATCACTGCAGGGCAGGTCACTGGCTGAGAATGAGACGGGAGAGGTGCCAGGAGGTTGAGGAGAGAGCAGGAGGTGTGAAACTCTCACTTCAGAGAGCGTGGGAGAGTGAAGGGTCTTCGGCACAGGGTGAGCTGGTTGGCAGCCTTCCAGCCCCACTCAAGGTGTGTGGTCAAGGATCATGAGAATTAAATGCACTAACGCAGAATGTATGAAAAGCACTTAGAATCTGGCACATAGAAAATGCTATATAAGCATTAGCGATTATTATTTAAAGTTAAGTATAGAAAGGTCTAAGACCATCAAACGCATAGTGTTTTATGTATTTATAATGTTTAAGAGTATTTGGCCTACTAGAATGACAATCTTGTAACTCCATTTTAAATGTATAATGGGGTAATTGATTAAGGCATGATTTCAAATTGAAATCTTATTAAAGTAATGCACAATACTGAAAAATCTAAGTGAGTTTTAGGCTCACCATATTTATTAGTTTAATTTTCTAGATTGATAAGAATTATTTTGTACTTAGGGAAGTTTTGTTTGTTAAGTGAGAAAACTTAAATACTTAAAAGAAATCAAATATATTTAAATTTATCAGTTCAGTTTTATAGTTGTAAAGGTGTTTAATTAACTGAATTCTTAAGTGGGACCAAACATTATTCAAAGTCACCTTAAAAATTGTTGTTGACATTTATTAGGCTTATAAATAGAATAATAAGATTTGTAAGCTGAATATAAAAGCCCAAGCAGGAACCAAGGTTTTTGAATTTGTAATTTTAATAAATCAACTCCATTTTTAAAACCAAAAATAAACCTTCTTAATAGTCTTCTCTGCAAACAAAAATCATTGTCAAGGGTATCAAAGCACAGCCAGTGCTGGGAGCAGCTGGTTCATGTAGGGGAAGAATCAGAGCCCAAAACCAACTACCTTACCCTGGAGGTCACGCTGGGAGCTGAGCCGTGAGTGAGCCCCACGTAGAGAAGGAAGGGAATGGGGGCTGGAAGGAGGGGGATGGTCACCCCGCTGGGGTCAGAGTTGAGGGTGAAGGGTTGAGTCTTCTAGGCAGCTGGCAGGTGAGTGAGACAAGAGGCGACTTCAGGTATGAGCATTCTTCATTGAATCCTGTATTAGTCAGAGTTCCAGAGAAGCAGAACCAATGGGATGGATGGATGGATGGATGGATGGATGGATGGATGGATGGATGGACGGACAGATAGACAGATAGATAGATAGATAGATAGATAGATAGATAGATAGATAGATAGATAGATAGATAGATAGATAGAAGATAGGCAGAGATAGAAGACAGATAAGATAGAAAATAGATAAGATAGAAGATAGATAAGACAGAAAATAGATAAGATAGAAGATAGATAGGTAGATAGATAGACTGATAGAGTGAGAACCTGTCTCTATTAAAAATACAAAAATTATCTGGGCATGGTGGCACATGCCTGTAGCCCCAGGTACTTGGGAAGCCAAGGTGAGAGGACCACTTGAGCAGGGGAGACAGAGGTTGTTGCAGTGCGCTGAGATGGAACCACAGCACTTCAGCCTGGGTGACAGAGTGAGATTCTGCCTCAGAAAAAAAAAGAGAGAGATTAGATAGAGATAGAGATGAGATAGAGATAAGATGGATGGATAGATAGATAAGAGGAAATTTGCTATGGAAATTGGCTCACATGGTTATGGAGGCTGAGAAGTCTCATGATATGTCCTCTGCTTTGTTGTTTTATCCAGACCCTCAGCCATTCGGGTGAGGGTGCGTCTTCCTTACTCAGTCCGCTGATTCAAACGCCACCTCTTCCACCCTCACAGACATATTCAGAAATAATGCTTTACCATCATCACAAGTCTTTTTTTACATTGCTCAGGACATCAGTAAAAATGTGAATTGCAACCAGGTGACGTGGCTCAGGCCTGTAATCCCAGCACTTTCGGGGGCCAACACAGAGGATCACTTGAGCCCAGAAATTCAAGACCAGCCTGGGCAACAAAGTGAGACCCCCATCTCTACAAAAATAAATAAATTAATTAATTAATTAAAAGTGGACTGGACGTGGTGGCTCAGCTACTCCGGAAGCTGAGCAGGAGAATCGCTTGAACCCAGAAAGCGGAGGTTGCATTGAGCCAAGATCGCACTCTGCACTCCAGCCTGGGCGACAGAGTGAGACTCTATCTCAAAAATAATAATAATTAAATAAATAAAAAGCTGGGCATGGTGGTGTGCACCAACAGTCCTAGCTACTTGGAAGGCTGAGGCAGGAGGATCCCTTGAGCCCAGGAGTTTGAGGTCGTGGTGAACTATGATCACGCCATTGCACTCCAGCCTGGTTGACAGAGCAAGACCCTATTGCTTTAAAAAAAAAAAAAAAAATGAATTGCTTTTACTTTGATTGCAGAAGTCTTTCTTCTAATACAATCCCAGGCCAGGATTGACCATGTAGGGCCCTGGCTTAAGAGAATCTGAGGCCTCCAGGCAGAAAAGCAATTGTTAAGCTGGTCCCTGCATCTCTGTCCTGGCAAGAGGTGCTAATCTGGAAGACACAGAAGGAGTGCTACTGAGGGACAGAGACAGATTGCTTCTGACGCTGTTCCTCAGCCTGGAAGCAGCCATCCTCAGAACGGCTCTTCTCCCTTGGCCTCATTCCTGGTTCAGCCTTCTGGGTTTGGTTTTGTTCCATTCTGTTTTCCAACTCCTATCTATTTAGTGTTTACTATGTGCCAGGCAATGCTCTCAGTTCTATACTCAGTCATCTTGTTAAGTCCTCATCAGAACTGTAGAGGAAGGTCTCCCAACTCCCCAGTAAGGTCACCTGACTGGTTAGCCTGGCCTGAGAGCTCAAACTCTTTTTTTCTTTTTTTTTTTTTTTTTTTTTTTGAGACGGAGTCTCACTCTGTTGTCTAGGCTGGAGTGCAGTGGTGCAATCTCAGCTCACGGCAACCTCCGACTCCCAGGTTCAAGCAATTCTCTGCCTCAGCCTCTCAAGTAGTTGGGATTACAGGCACCTGCCATCACACCTGGCTAATTATTTGCATTTTTATTAGAGACGGGGTTTCATCATCTTGGCCAGCCTCATCTTGAACTCCTGACTTCGTGATCTACCCACCTCAGCCTCCCAAAATGCTGGGATTACAGGTATGAGCCACTGTGCCCGGCCTTTTTTTTTTTGAGATGGTATCTCACTCTGTTGCCTAGGCTGGAGTACAATGGCACAATCTCAGCTCATTGCAACCTCTGCCTCCCAGGTTCAAGCGATTCTCCTGCCTCAGTCTACCAAGTAGCTGTGATTACAGGGGTGTGCCACCATGCTTAGCTAATTTTTGTGTGTTTTTAATTGAGATGGGGTTTCACTATATTGGCCAGGCTGGTCGCAATCTCCTGACCTCAGGTGATCCATTCACCTAGACCTCCCAAGGTGCCAGGATTACAGGTGTGAGCCACTGTGCGCAGCTGAGCCCAAACTCTTAATCACTGCAATGGTTTGGATGTGTGTCCCTCCAAAACTCATATACTGGAACTGAAACCCCAAGAGATGGTATTAAGAGGTTGGGCCTTTTGGGAGGTGATGAAGTCATGAGGGACTGCTCTTGTGAATGGGATTAGTGCCCTGATGAAAGAGCTCAAAGGAACTAGCTAGGCCCCTTCCTGCCCTTCCCCCTTGTACCACGTGAGGGTGTCTTGATAAGAAGATAACGTCAACAGAGCAGGCCCTTCCCGAACGCCAAACCTGTCAGCACCTTGGTCTTGGAACTCTGTCTCCAAAACGGTGAGAAAATAACTGTTTGTTCTTTATAAATGGTAATTTGTTACAGTAGCACACATGGGCTAAGGCAACCACCATGCTACTCTGTAACAAAGTTTACCTCCAGAGACTCTGACAGGCTTAATGCGGCTGGCCTGAACCTCAGTCTTCTCAGGTATAAAATGGGAATCATGCATCCTGTGTATTAGACAGTTCTGTGAATTAACAGGGACAACTGCTCCAGGGCATAGAGAAAGAAGAAAACATCCTTGGTTTTCTTTAAGAAGATCTTGGCCCCCAAACTCAACAAGGACCATACAGAAAAGAAAAAGACAAGACCAATCTCCCTTACTCATATTGCTGCAAAACTCCTGAATAAAATGGAGGCAGCATGAGAACTGTTGCTGGGTGTGGTGGCTCACACCTGTAATCCTAGCTATTTGGGAGACTGAGGCAGGAGCATTGCTTAGGCACAGGAGTTCCAGACCAACCTAGGCACCATAGCAAGACCCTATCTCAAAAACCAGAAAAGATAAAAGGCCTGGGGTTGTGGCATGAGCCTGTAGTCTGAACTACTTGGGAGGCTGAGGCAGGATTCCTTGAGCCCATAGGCCACTATACTCCAGCCTGGGCAACATAGCAAGACCCTGCCTCTAAAAAAAAAAAAAAAAGGGAGAGAAATGCTGTATTTCTTATACAACTGAGTTTGTAGGCTGAGTTTATACTCTTAAAAATATTAGCAAGGACAACTTAACAGTGTATTAGAATAGAAATATACTTTGATCAAGTGGTGTTTATTATAGGAATGTTAGGATGGTTCAATATTAATAAATCTATTAATGTAATTTATTCTAGGAAATACTCTATAATAATGGTTTAAAAGAAAAATATGCCATGAGCAAGTGGTATTAGTTACAGGAATAAAAAGATAGATCAATATTAGAAAATCTATTAATATAATTTATTAATAGGTAGAAAAAGAAAACTATATATTAAAAGATAATGAAAATGCACTTGATAAATATAATATCCATATAATTAAGTTTTTAAAACCGTTGTAAAATAGAAATAAGATACTTGCTTATGATTTTTTTAAATGTCTCAGACCAACCTTACGCATCATGTTTCACAATGAAACTCTAGTTCCATTAAGCGAAGAACAATCAAGGGTCCCAATCACAACCCTTAATTAACATTGCTCTGAAAGTCCTAGTTCATTTAGTTAGGGAAACACATGAAATGATATATAAATATTAGAAGGAAGGAGGCAAATTAAGCATTATGTAAAGTGAATATGATTATAGATCTAGAAATCCCTCCCCCCAAAAAATCCATTAAAAATATTAAGTGAGTCCAGGAACATAACCAGTTATAAAGCAAATGTACAAAAATCAATAGCATTCTCACCAAACAATAAAAAGTAGTTAGAGGCTGAATGCAGTGGCTCACGCCTGTAATCTCAGCATTTTGGGAGGCTGAGGCAGGTGGATCACTTGAGGTTAGGTGTTCAAGACCAGCCTGGGCAACATGGTGAAACCCCATCTCCACTAAAAATACAAAAATTAGGCCGGGCGCGGTGGCTCACGCCTGTAATCCCAGCACTTTGGGAGGCCAAGGCAGGCGGATCACGAGGGCAAGAGATCGAGACCATCCTGGTCAACATGGTGAAACCCCATCTCTACTAAAAATAAAAAAAAAAATTAGCTGGGCGTGGTGGCATGCGCCTATAGTCTCAGCTACTTGGGAGGCTGAGGCAGGAGAATTGCTTGAACCTGGGCGGCGGAGGTTGTGGTGAGCCGAGTTTGCGCCACTGCACTCCAGCCTGGCGCCTGGTGACCGAGTGAGACTCTGTCTCAAAAAAAAAAAAAAAAATACAAAAATTAGCTGGGCACAGTGGCACGCAACTGTAGTCCCAGGTACTTGGGAGGTTGAGGCAGGAGAATCACTTGAGTCTAGAAGGTGGAGGTTGCAGTGAGCCAAGATTGTGCTACTGAACTCGAACATGGGCGACAGAGCGACATTCCATCTCAAAAAAAATTTTTAAGAAGTAGTTAGAAAAGATATGGGCAAAGATTCCATTCATAATATCAGTAAAGACATACCCACCTATTTCCCTCAAATTAACATCAAAATTTACATATTCCAGCTCAAAATCCCTAAAGACCTTATCTTAGAATTTAGAAAGCAATTCTATAATTAAATTGAAGCAATAAAGCTATAAAAATATTCAGGAAAAGTCTGAAAAATAAGATTGAGAAGGGACTTGCCCATCCATTAAAATATATCACAAAGTTTAAAAAATTAAAACAATATGGCACTGGCACAGATGTTTTAAAATTTAAAAGGATTTTGGCTGGGCACACTGGCTCATGCCTGTAATCCCAGCACTTTGGGAGTCTGAGGCAGGCAGATCACTTGAGGTCAGGAGTTTGAGAACAGCCTAACCAACATGGTGATACCCATCTCTACTAAAAATATAAAAATTAGCCAGGCATAGTGGCACATGCCTGTCATCCCAGCTGCTCCAGAAGCTGAGGCAGGAAAATCGCTTGAACGCAGGAGGCAGAGGCTGCAGTGAGTCCAGATTGTGCCACTGCACTCTAGCCTGGGCGACACAGTGAGACTCTGGCTCAAAAAAAAAAAAGAGAGAATAAACTATGTTCTACTTTCTTTTTCTTTAGCAGCTAAACAAACCCTAGCCTTGAGACAAACAACAGTAAAACAGTTGCAGCTCATTTACCATCAGACTCTGACTAACTGACCCCTCCCCTGTCCCACTCCACAAGCCATAACTACAGCTTTGACTGGACAAGAGACTCATTTCAGTAACTTTCTCCTGATAAGAGATCACCACTCATGGACTGCTTCTGGCTGGTTTACAGAGGCTACATTTGAGTGCCATTGTGTTCCTGCTTCACCTTTTGATGTATAGGGCTTAATTGTAAGGCATTTAAATGTTATGTTTCTACCCCAAAGTGAACATGGGATGCATGTAACATGTGTTTGTTCAGTGCGCCTGTGTCAGGCCCCCCTTTGTGAATATTCATGGCTCGCCTATAAGCTGCTGAATATGTATACTTGACCACCCCATTGGGCATAAATCCCTGTTCCATTCTCTCTTTCCAAGTGCCTTCTAAGGGGTCTCTGCTGGAGGCTGTGCTTCTCAGCATGCAGAATGGCCAGCCTGCAGGCTGTAACCCTTTACGAGAAATAAAGTCTTTCCAAATTTATAAACGGTGTGATTTTTTCCAGTTAACAATCTGGAAATCAGCTTTAACTGGGCATCTTATATTTTATTTGCTAAATCTAACCCTGGGAGGGGTGACTCTTCTAAGAAAAGCAAGTGACCAATTAACCACACTGAAAATGAAATAAATGCAAATAAAAATAATTAAAAGAAACTTTTACTTGTCAACTAGGGGAAGATTAAAAACTGGGCTGGGCACGGTGTCTCACACTGGTAATCCCCGCATTTTGGGAGGCCAAAGTAGAAGGATCACTTGAGCCCAGGAGTTCTATGAGACCATCCTGAGTAACATAGGAAGACCCTGTCTCTACAAAAAAACACAAAACATTAGCCAGGAATGGTGGCAGACATGTCCCAGCTGCTCGGGAGGCTGAGGTAGGAGGATGACTTGAGCCCAGGAGGTCAAGGCTGCAGTGAGCCATGATCACACCACTGCACTCCAGCCTAGATGACAGAGCGAGAGACCCTGTCTCAAAAAATAAACAAAAATAAGTAAATTAATAAATTTTTTAAACTGGCCAAATCCAGGATTGGTGAAAGGGTGGGAGAATCGTCATGCCCCGTCTAACTAGGATCATCACTCGCTTTTTTTTTCAACGTTTCCAACCCTGTAGATACCCAACCCTCAGTATTCACCTCTCCACCTCATTCACTCCTCAACCCATCAGAGTCTGGTTTCTGCCACCCTCGCACCATTAAACGGCTCTTCCTCATCTCTAAAATCCAAGGGGACATCTCTCCTCTTGGTCTCATCCAATGCCTTTGATCCTTCTTCGTCATGCACCCTCTTCCTTAGCGAACCTGGCCCCCATCTCTCCGTCTCCAACTACTTTTCCCATCACCACTTCCCAGTCTTCTTTCTCTGCCCATCTCTTCGGTACTGGTGTTCCTCTCTTTTCTCTATGAAGTCCTCCTCCTTCCAGAGTCTCCATGGGAATGCTCATACCACAGATAAAGGCCCCACTGACCTCTGCCTTCAGACGGCCAAACCTACAAACCCAACTGTTTACTAGACTCCAGTACTCCATGAGCATCTCAAACCCAGATGACCAAAACAAACACCGTCTTCACCACTAATCTTCATCTCAGAAAAGGCCACTGCCGTCAAATGAACTGTTCAAACCAGAAACCTGAGTGTCATTCTGAACTGCCCTCTCTCCTTCTCCACCCACAACCAAACCATCACCAAACTTTTTCACCGTCTGTTCTGCTTTCAAACTTCTCTCACATCCCTCTACTTACTGTCAGTTCTACTGCCCCTGCATCACCCAAACAGCTTCAACTCCTTCGTCTGTCTTCCTCGCCCCCTGCAACTCAAGAGAAAACAGGTACAGGGAAGAAAAAGAAATTTGCAATGCCCAGGCGCAGTGGCTCATGCCTGTAATCCCAGCACTTTGGGAGACTAAGGCAGGTAGATGACTTGAGGTCAGGAGTTCAAGACCAGCCTGGCCAATATGGTGAAACCCCGTCTCTACTAAGAATACAAAAATTAGCCAGGTGTGGTGGTGGGCACCTGTAATCCCAGCTACTCAGGAGGCTGAGGCAGGAGACTCACTTGAACCCGGGAGGCAGAGGTTGCAGTGAGCTGAGATTGTACCATTGCACTCCAGCCTGGGCAATGAGAGTGAAACTCCATCTCAAAAAATATATGTAAAATTTGCAAAAGAAATTCAAATGACCAAGAAACATGAAAGAATGATCGACTCTGTTGGGAATTAAACAGACACCCAACTTTAAAGTGAATGAGAAAAAAATCAAGATACTGCCTTTTGCCTAAACAATTAGCAAAGATAAAGAAAACGACAATCCATAGCAGTAATGAAGTTCTGGAGAAATGGGATATCCTCACCCTGGAGTTAATCCTTTGAAGAGGATTTTTTAATTCAAAATTTAATTTCCAAATTCTGAATGAGCAGAAACTGTACCCCAGAAATTCCTCTCCTAGGAATTTATCCTAAGGAGATGATTTGGCACAGCACTGAGCACTTACTCTGGGTATTTTCTCATTGAATCTTCACAGCAGTCAGCCATGTGAGGCTGGGAATATTGAGCCTATTATACAGATGAGCAAACTGAAAGTTAAACAAGTAACTTTCTCAGGATGCTTGTAAGCGTCAGGGTCCAAACTACAAGCTTAAAAGCCTCCCCTCTGCTGTCTCCTTGGCATGAAGGTCTTGTCCGGTAGAGGAAGCAGATGCAGGAGAAATATCTTCTGGGGGTCTCCTGCCTGGGTGGGTCTGTAGGGAGGCAGTTACGCAGCAAGTCAGAGAAGGGACATTTATGGAACCACAAGGGCAGCCCTAGGGTCTATGGAGGGGCTTGGAGGCAGCCATCTGGCCATGGGGTGGATTTCCAGGGAACTTGTTTTGCTTTTGTGCCTGCATAGAAAATAGGTATTTTTACTTAACTGGCTTAGGGGAGTGGATGGACATTATAGAGAAATTGGCCACAGTGGGAATATTTACGCCATGGAAATTAGTGAATGCTACAAATCAGAGTGTATCAGTTAGGAAGTGCTTCGAGCCCACACAAGCTAGCCAACAGTGGCTTAAGTGAGTAGAAAGATTTTATTTTGTCTCCAGCACCCATATGGCTGGTAGCTGCTTCTGTCTTCTGCTCTGCTGTTCTGCGGCTCTGGCATCACAGCCAAGTAAGAAAGAGGAAACCACAGATGCAGAAAATATGACGAGCGGAGTCTGCCATAGGGGGATAGAGTCCCCAGGCCACCCTTGCCACCACCACTGTGGTACCTTGATGCAAAAGTAAAGTAATGGCCAAGTGTGGTGGCTCATGCCTGTAATCCCAGTGCTTTGGGAGGCCAAGGCAGAAGAATCACTTCAGGCCAGGAATTCAAGACTAGCATGACGATGTAGCTAGATTCCATGTCTACAAAACTTTTTTTAAAAAATGGGTGGGGCTGGGTGTGGTGGCTTACTACTGTAATCCTGACACTTTGGGAGGCATAGATGGGCAGATCACTTGATCCCAGGAGTTCAAGACCAGCTTGGGCAACATGGTGAAACCCCATTTCTACCAAAAATACAAAAATGAGCATGACATGGTGGCACACACCTACAATCGCAGCTACTCAGGAGGCTGAGGTAGGAGGATTGCTTGAACCTGGGAGGTAGAGGTTGCAGTGAGCTGAGATGGTGCCACTACACTCCATCCTGGGTGAGACCCCTTCTCAAAGAAAAGAAAAGAAAAAATAGGCAAACATGGTGGTTCATATCTGTAATCCTATTTACTCAGGAAGCCGAGTTGGGAGGATCACTTGAGCCCAGGAGTTCAAGGTCACAATGAGCTATGATTGTGCCACTGAACTCCAGCCTGGACAGCAGAGTGAGACCCTGTCTCTAAAAACAATGAAATAGAAAATAAAATGAAATAAAATCTGTTCTGAGAGCTCTGAAAGCCAAATGGTGAGAGAAGCAGCTAAGGGAAGTTTTGGAGGGACTGTGTATCTTCAAAGCTCTGTTCTGTTTCTGTAGGTAGTGGACGGGCAGCCCCTGCCTTCACCTCTGTCTCCCTGAGCATATATGACAGAGTGGCCTCGGCAGGGACATTGGCCTTATCAGACTGGGCAGTGGTGACTGGGGCTTCAAGAGCCCTCTCCATGGGGCCTCAGCTAGAGAGCTGATGCCGCCAGGGGAGTGTAGTTTACTAACTAGTTTGGGGACCCTTGTATTGGTAAACTGGCTCTAAATTTTTCTTTAATTTAAGAAAACCACCCTGATCTGTAGCATTCACTAATTTCCATGCTATAAATATTCCCACTGGGGCCAATTTCAAGCTACCACTGTATAACAAGCAGCTCGCTCACAGGATTCCTGAAGATTTAACAATTGGCTGTCAGGCACCTGTGCATGCTGACTCTACCACGCCACTCCTGTGAGCCCTACTTTGGGGACTCCCAGACATAACTGGGGAGCCCTCTGAGGAGAGATTGAGGATTTGTCATCACAAATGAGGTGGTGAGACAGTCAGGGAATTAAACCCAATTTTGTAGTAAGGAACTGATAAAGTTAGGTACCCAAGCTATATGTGCACTAAAATGTTTTAATATCCATACTTACTGCAAATAGACACAATGCAAATTTATCTATTCAATAACATTTATCAAGAACCTCTTCTGTGCCAGGAACTGTTCTAGACACTGAGGATGATTAAAGTGAATAAGATAAAGTTTTTGTCCTTTTGGAGTCTAGAACATATGAAATAACGTCAGATAGTTACAATTATTATGAAGAAAATTAAAGCAAAGAAGGGGATGGAGAGTGCTAGGACTGTCAAGTGCAGTGGCTCAAGCCTGTAATCCTAACATTTTGGGAGCCTGAAGCAGGTGGATCACAAGGTCAGGAGTTCGAGACCAGCCTGGCCTACATGGTGAAACCCTGTCTCTGCGAAAAAAAAAATACAAAAAATTATCTGGGCATAATGGCAGTGCCTGTAATCCCAGCTACCGGAGAGGCTGAGGCAGGAGAATCGCTTGAACCCGGGAGGCAGAGGTTGCAGCGAGCCAAGATCGCACCACTGCACTCCAGCTCAGATGACAGAGTAAGACTCCGTCTCAAAATAAATAAATGGATGGATGGATGTTATCAAAATAGAATATGGGCCAGGGGCAGTGGCTTACACCTATAATCCCCGCACTTTGGGAGGGTGAGGCAGGCAGATCACTTGAGTACAGGAGTTCGAGACCAACCTGGGCAACATAGTGAGACATCTTCTCTACAAAAAATAATCAAAAATTAGTCAGGGGTACTGGTGCATGCCTATTGTCCCAGCTACTCAGGAGGCTGAGAGATGGGAGGGTAGCTTGAGCCCGGGAGATCGAAGCTGCAGTGACCATGATCACAGCCACTGCACTCCTGTCTGGGCGCCTAAGTGAGATCTTGCCTCAAAAACCAAAACAAACAACAAAAAGAATGTGGGTGGGAGAGGAAGCAGAGAAACCAATAACCAATAGGGGCTTTTGCTACAGTTTGGGTGAGAAATGATGGTGATGGTGGTTTGAGCTAAGGTTGTAGAAGTGGGGGAAGTAAGAAGTGGCTAGATTGAACTAGAGTAGACAAGATTTAACAAGAAACTGGATATGAGATGAAAGGAAAAGAAAATGAATCTTGGATAACTCCAGTACTTTTGCATTTCCCACTCTAAATTTTGGTATTGCTAGGGAGGGGCAGGTTTGGGTGGGAACAACTAAGAGTTCAGCGGAATTATCATATGTCTTTATTTTGCCTTCATTCCTGAAGGATATTTTTGCTGGGTGTAGAATTCTGGGTTGACATTTTTTTTTTCTTTCCATGTATTAGACATTTGGAAGAAAAACAATCAAAAAGGAGACATTTTCAGACAAATGAAAACTGAAACAGTTTGCCACCAGCAAATCTAAATATACCAAAGACATTCTAAATATTTTATTTCTAGCAGATAGAAAATGATCTTGGCTGGGGGTGGTGGCTTACACCTGAAAATCCCAGAATTTTGGGAGGCCAAGGCAGGCATATCTCTTGAGCCCAGGAGTTCGAGACCAGCCTGGGCAACATAGTGAGCCCTCATCTCTACAAAAAATAGAAAAAGTTAGCTGGGCATGGTGGCACACGCATGTACTCCCAGCTACTCAGGAGGCTGAGGTGGGAGGATTGCTTGAGCCCAGGAGGTTGAGGCCACAGTGAGCCAAAATTGTGCCACTGCATTCCAGTCACTGTGACAGAGCTAGACTTTCTCAATTTTTAAAAAGAAAAGGAAGGCTGGGCGTGGTGGCTCTCACCTGTAATCCCAGCACTTTGGGAGGCCGAGGTGGGTGGATCACTTGAGGTCAGGAGTTTGAGACCAGCCTGGCCAACATCGGGAAACCCTGTCTCTACTAAACATACAAAATAAGCTGGGCATGGTGGCGCATGCCTGTAATCCCAACTACTCAGGAGCCTGAGGCATGAGAATCACTTGAGCCTGGGAGGTGGAGGTTGTAGTGAGCCAGGATCACACCACTGCACTCCAGCCTGGGCGACAGAGCGAGACTCAGCCTCAAAAAAAAAAAAAAAAGAAGAAGTATATTATGCAAAACTGTCTTAGGCTGCTCTAACAGAATATCTAACACTGGATAATTTATAATATATAGAAATGTGTTTTCACAGCTCTGAAGACTAGTAAGTCCAAAATCAAAGTGCTAGTATCTGGCAAAGGCCTTCTTGCTGCATAATAACATGGTAGAAGGCAGAGAGCAAAGAAGGAGTGAAAGAGAGCAAGAGAGAAAGAGTGAGAGAGAGAGAGAGTGTGCCAGAGGGGGATAACCCACTCCCAGCATTAATCCATTCATGAGGGTTGAGCATTTACAACCTAAACACTTCTTAAAAGTCTCACCTCTCAACACTGTCAAAATGGCAATTAAATTGCAACACGAATTTTGAAGGGGACACACATCCCAGTCATAGCAAATACTAAACAGAAGTATGTTGAAATTAAATAAAGTTGAAATAAGGTTACAGAAGAAAATAGACTTCAAAGACAAAATCATTTCATAATGGAAGACCTCATTTCATATGATAAAAATTTAATTAGCCAGGAAAACATAACAATTCTAAATAGACATGTACCTAATAACATGCTTTTTATTTTATTTATTTATTTGTTTGAGACGGGTTGCACAGGCTGGAGTCCAATGGCGCGATCTCAGCTCGCTGCAACCTCTACCTCCAAGGTTCAAGCCATTCTCCTGCCTCAGCCTCCGGAGTAGGTGATATTACCGATGGCTGCCACCACACCCAACTAATTTTTTGTATTTTTAGTAGACACAGGGTTTCACTATGTTCCCCCAGCTGGTCTCAAACTCCTGACCTCAGGTGATCCACCCACCTCGGCCTCCCAGAGTGTTGGTATTACAGGCATGAGCCACCACACCTGGCCCTAACATGCTTTTTAAAGGGCGTAAAGAAAAAATAAAAAATGGCAGAATGACAAAGAGAAACAGACAAATCCAGAATCGTAGTGGGAAATGATAACATGTCTCTCTCCAGTAGTTGCTAGAACAAGCAGACAAAACAGTCAGGAATAACACAGAGGATGTCATGATTAACAAGCCTGACCTAGTAGACGTCTGTAGAACGAGTCCACATTGTTTCCTGACCTAGTATGCAGCCACTGCGGAGTCCACGTTGTTTCAGCACTCATGAAGGATTTCTAGAAATCAGCTATATCCTATATCCTTGGCCATTAAGCAAGTCTGAACAAATGCCAGAGTATTAGAATGATACAGAATATGGTTTCAGATCACAATGCGTATATGCTATAAATTAACAAAGAAACGGTAATCATAAAATCCCCATGTATTTGGAAATTAAGATGTTTCTAAGTAATCCATGTTATTTATTGACTACATAAAATCAAAATAATATCTCCTGGGGGTTACAAAAATAAGAAAAAACACAGCAACAATAGCATGTAAGCTGGAGGCTGGTTAATGCAGTTGAAGTGTTTTGAGGTTGTTGCATAGTTCAGGGAAAAAAGGCATTGATTAATTTTTGACTTTGATAAGTCGGGAAGCAAGGGTAACTACTACAGGAATAGAAACAGGAAAGAGATCTTTCACACTAGGGGAAAAAGGGAACAAGACAAAATAACAGGCCTCTCTCATAATTAATGGAAGCAGCAGACAAAAATGTAAGTAGGGATTTATAAGATTTGAATATATGTGAACTTCCACATGAACATTCAACAGGCTGCTTCCAGCTGTAGCTCGGACTGGGTGAGACTGGCGTAGCGGGCTAAGGTTTAGTTCACTGGTGGAATCTGGGCGCCAGGAATGCCGGTCCCAAGGTGGAGCCCCCACCGTATCCCTTAGACCTCTCACTTCAGTCTGTTTCAGTCAACTTTCATCTTCCAGTTTCTGCATCTCATTACCTAAAGGCATTTTTAATTTTGCTTTTTTTTTTGAGACAGAGTCTTGCTCTGTCACCCAGGCTGGAGTGCAGTGGCACAATCTCGGCTTACTGCAACCTCTGCCTCCCAGACTCAAGCAATTCTTGTGCCTCAGCCTTCCCAGTAGCTGGGATTACAGGCACCCACCATCATGTCTGGCTAATTTTTTGTGTTTTTAGTAGAGACAGGCTTCCACAATGTTGCCCAGGCTGGTCTCAAACTCCTGAGCTCAGGAAATCCGCCCACCTTGGCCTCCTAAAATGCTAGGGTTACAGGCATAAGCCACTGCATCTGGCCAAAGCTTTTTTCATTTCACTTTATATTTTATTTTTATGTATTTTTTTGAGACAGGGACTCTCACTCTTGTCGCACAAGCTGAAGTACAGTGGCACGATACCTACTCACTGAAGCCTCCATCTCTTGGGCCACAGTGACCCTCCCACCTCAGCCCCCCATACAGCTGGGACTATAGTATGATAAGCCACCATGCCCAGCTAATCTGTGTGTGTGTGTGTGTGTGTGTGTGTGTATTTTTACTAGAGATGGAGTTTTGCCATGTTGCCCAGGCTAGTCTTGAACTCTCGTACTCAAGCGGTCCATCCACCTCGGCCTCCCAAAGTGTTGGGATTACAGGTGTGAGCCACCACTCCCAGCAGGTTTTTGGAGCTACAAAAGACATCTCTACCTGAAAAGTGACTGTCAGGATAGGTGTATAAATACCCCAGCTCCCTCACCCACCTGGAAAGAGGACCCTGAGGCTTTCTTCAGCTTCCCCATGGACTTTAGGTCCAGTTGCCCAAAGTGGTCTCTGGTGTGATAATACACCCTTCCCAGGAGCCTTCCCTCTCTTGCACACTTCCCAGTCCTCTACTGGTGTCTCCTGTACTTCCTGAATTACTGTACACTGAAGTCCATGTCTCAGGGTTGGTTTCTGGGAGAAGTAGACTTTTGTTGACACGTCTCTTGGCCACTTCCCAGGACCCGTGTTAAAGAGAGGCAATTCCCCAAGTGTCTGTTAGACGCAAGAGCCATCCCTGAGTGGCTGCTGCTCCAAGGGCTGTGCGCTCACAAAAGCCACGGACCTGGGCCGCGGGAGAATCTTCTCTGTTTGGCAGGGAACCACAAGACTCAGCATTACGCTGGCCAGCCTCTAAAACTCAGCTGGCAAGAAAGTCTGTAGGACCCAGAGTGTGTCTATTCGGGCTCAGAAGACAGCAGGCAAATCAGCAGCTCAAGATCATGCGACTTCAGGCCGGGGTGACCCAGATCAAAGCTCTTCTAACTAATCCCCAGGGAAGACTTGGTATCTTTGTTGCCAAGTACACAAACTTTCTTAAGGGGAAATGAGTCCAGGACTTTCAGGCTCCATTTAGGTTTCAAAAGAGCTAGACAGGGGACCTTCCAGGCTCCTTGGACACCAATCCTCCCATTCTGTGGCTACAGCAGCACATTATTTCAGTAGCTGGGACCCAGCACAATTTAGAGGAAAGTGGATAGACTTTAGAACCAGGAAGAGCTCCATTCAGATCCCAGTGTTGCCACTCGCTAGCTGGATAATTTGACAAGTGACTTAACCTCTCCAAATTGCACTTTCCTCACCTGCAAACCAGATATAATAAGCATATTACCTTATAGAGTCATTGTGGGGATTAAGTTAAATAATGCTTATAAAAAACTTAGCATAGTATCTGGTACATAGGAAATAATAAATGGTACCATTGTTACCGTGTTTGCCACAGCTTGATTAGAATCACAAAAAAATTGAAACAACTCAAATTATATCAATGGGCAAATTGGTTAAATAAAGATATTGGCTGGCTGTGGTGGCTCACACCTGCAATCTCACCACCTGAGAGGCTAGGGCAGGTGGATTATTTGAGATCAGGAGTTCGAGACCAGCCCGGCCAACATGGTGAAACCTGATATCTACTAAAAATACAAAAATTAGTCAAGCATGGTGCCATGTGCCTGTAGTGCCAGCTACTCGGGAGGCTGAGGTAGGAGAATCACTTAAGTCAGGGAGGTGGAGGTTGCAGTAAGCAATGATCACACCTCTGCACTCCAACCTAGACAGCAGAGTGAGACTCCGTCTCATAAAAAAAAAAAAAAAAAAAAAAAAAAAAAAAAAAAAAAAAAAAAAAAAAAAAAAAAAAAAAAAGTGTTACATCCCTATATGCAGTAGAATGTGTGCAGCCATTAAAAATTATGATGCATGAATGGGTGCAGTGGCTCATGCCTGTAATCCCAGTACTTTGGGATGCCGAAGCGGGTGGATCACGAGGTCAGTAGTTCGAGACCAGCCTGACCAACATGGAGAAACCCCATCTCTACTAAAACTTCCAAAAATTAGCCGGGCGTGGTGGTGCACACCTGTAATCCCAGCTACTTGGGAGGCTAAGGCAGGAGAATTGCTTGAACCCAGGAGGTGGAGTTTGCAGTGAACCGAGATCGCCCCATTGCACTCCAGCCTGAGCAACAAGAGCAAAACTCCATCTCAAAAAAAAATTATGATGCAGGTTTATACCTCTTGATGTGGAAAACTGTTCATGTATTTATTATTTAGTAGGAAAAAGCAGGTTACATATCAATATATACAGTGTGAACTGATTTTATGTTTAAATGCAAGTTTGGGCCAGACACAGTGGCTCACGCCTGTAACCCCAGCACTTTGGGAGGCCAAGGCAGGTGGATCACCTGAGATCAGGAGTTCGAGACTAGCCTGGCCAACATGGCGAAACCCTGTCTCTACTAAAAATACAAAAATTAGCCATGTGTGGTGTCACGCACCTGTAGTCCCACCTACTCATGAGGCTGAGGTGGGAGAATTATTTGAACCCGGGAGGTGGAATCCACTGCACTCCAGCCTGGGCAACAGAGCAAGACTCCCTCTCAAAAAATAAGAATAATAAATTCTTATTTGTATATGTATATATCGATGTATGTATAATAATAGGTAAAAATGCATAGAAAAATATTTGGAATAAGATATACCAAACCCTTAATGGTGCTTGTCACTGCAGGGTGGTACATGGGTAGATTTTTTTAAATTTCTGCTTATCTGTATTTTAACTTTTTAAAATAATGACCATGTGGAATAAAAAATAATAAAACATGAAAATGGGCCAGGCGTGGTGGCTCACACCTGTAATCCCAGCACTTTGAGAGGATGCGATGGGTGGATCACGAGATCGGGAGATCGAGACCAGCCTGGCTAACACGGTGAAACCCTGTCCCCACTAAAAATACAAAAAAAAAAAAAAAAAAATTAGCCAGATGTGGTGGCACCCACCTGTAGTCCCAGCTACTCTGGAGGCTGAGGCAGGAGAATTGCTTGAACCTGGGAGGCAGAGGTTGCAGTGAACCAAAATCACGCCACTGCACTCCAGCCTGGGCAACAGAGCGAGACTCCATCTCAAAAAAAAATAAAATAAATAAAAAAACATGAAAATGTGTGGTCAAGGGCAAGAAAGACCTCCAGATGAGATCTGTCCAACACAACACCAGCTGTGTGGCACCCCTAATCTCAGGCAAATTACTAAAAACCTCTCAGCCTCAGTTTTCCTCTCTGTAAATTGGGTCACTGTAGATTAACTGAGATAATGCACATCACACCCTCAGCTTGGTGCCCAGCACACAGTGAGCCAGTGATATTCAACAAGGCATTTGACCCAGAACTCCCAAGTCCAAGTTCATTACTATTCTCAGCCCATGGCACTGGCTCCAGCTAGGGTCAGGACCTCTCCTCAGTCACAGGGTGCTCCCTGCCGTGCGGTGGAGACCTTATGTCTCTTCAAAGATAATGACTGGCAAGACTGTTGTCAAGAGAGAGGGGAGAAAGAGAGAGAAAGAGACGGTGGTGGGGAGAGAGAGGAGAGAGAGAGACAGACAGAGAACTGTCAGGCAGGGTTGGAGAGAGTCCTTATTCTTCTGAACTGTTTGAAAAAAAAAAAAACAGACTTGTTCATGAATTTCTTTTCAGGTTTAAATATGTGGGAATGAAATTATTTTTAACAATTTGAATTAACAAACTACTGAGTTACTCCTTCAGCAGAAAGCTCTTTTTCTTTTGCATAGCAAAGTTATTTCACAAAGTTTAGTCTAAGGACCATCCATATTAGGATCCTGGGCCCCCCTCCGCCACCTCCTGCTCCAATGAATTAGACTTTCTGGGGCAGCAGAAGACGGGGGAGCCCGCTTAGCCTCACTTTAATTAGCTCCCCAGGTAATTCTTAAGGACATCAAAGTTTAAGAACACTACTTTATGAATCCATTGGCATATCAAGCGCTCAGAAATGCTACCTTCCCTGCAGTCTAAGAGATTATATCGCAGTTCAGTAAGTCAAGTGAAGCCACCTGTGACTTTGCCATTATTTACTGTGCAAACTAAAATTATTCACCCCTGTAATCTCATGGTCCTACTAACACCACTGGCCAAATGCTGCCTCAACTGGTTAAGAAATTATAATGCAATACTGTGTAAATATAGAACAAGAATGAGGAGGCTTTTTCCATTGTACTGTGCACTAAGCTCTGAGCTATGTAAAGTGAAAAAAAAAAATCAGCGTTCAAAAATGTGTTTGGTCTGCTAGCACTTGTGTAAAAAGAACGCCCCCCACCACTCACATATAAGATATACACATATATATTTGTATATGCAAATCTTTGTATATGCAAATATCTGGAAGACTATTTAAGGAACTGGGGGTGGGGAGGAGTTGTGGTTACCTCTGAGGACAAGGGGTGGCTGAGGACATGAGAAAGATTTTTCACAGTACTGTACACCCACCCTTGCTTTTGAATTTTGAACCATCTGAATGCATTCCTTTTTCAAAAATAAATTAAACTCAGTGTAAAAATATGCTGCCTGGGTGTGCTATCTTTGAGCTGCTCTGAATGCATGGGCCTCCTTCTTAGCTCATCCCTGTGGCTCTCTGAGCCTCAGACTGTCTTTTCACCTAAGGCTCCCCTTCTACGAGTCAATCACTGACCTTGTCCATCCACAGACATATTTTGATTGGACTGTTAAGCCAGACAACTCCTCTCGCACTTAACATTCCAGTCCAGAGGCAGCGAGAGCACACTCGCAAAAGATTCCATGATTTTAGACTTTGGCAAGAAGCAAGAGGTCAACGTGCTTATGTAAGTCAACATTGCTTCTCAGAGACGACGTGCTCAGGAAGGTAACGTGCATTCTCAGCCTAGCTCAGTCCACAGCAGCAACAGCAAGACTTGCCCAGGACGAGAGGCAGCTTGGAGGGAGTCAAGGGGGAGAGAGCTGAGTCCCCATCCTGCTGAGGGACCTTGGACAATCCCAAATTGATTGACTTAAGAAAAAAAGATAAATCTGTGATTAAGAATAACGTAAGGGTAGCATGTGGTCCAACCATTCCACTCCTAGATTTTCACCCCAGAGAAAAGGAGATAAATACGTCCATACAAAGAATTGCACGCAAGTGTTCATGACAGCTTCATTTGTAAAAACCCCAACCTGGGAACAACCCAAATGCCCATCAACAGATAAGTGGATAAACAAATTGTAGCATCTCATGCAATGGAAGAAACCTCAACAATAAAAACCAACAGTCGATTGTTACATGTAACAACATGGATGATTCTCAAAATAATGATGCTGAGTGAAAAAAGCCAGACAAGAAGAGTGCCTACTGTATGAGTCCGTTTACAGAAAACCCTAGAAAATGTAAGCTAATCTATAGTGACAGAAAATAGATTAACGGGTGCTCGAGGTGGGGGTGCACATAGGGCCGAGAGGGAAAGATTACCAAGGGGCAGGAGGGAACTCTTGGAGATGATGGAGATGTTTATAATCTTGATTGTGGTGGTGGTTTCAGGGTGTGTGCACATGCCAAAACTCATCAAATTACACACTTGGATATGTGCAGTTTGTTGCATATCAATTATACCACAATAAAGCTGTTTGTTTGGGTTTTTTTTAATCTTGGGTTATCACGTGGAACTCAAGAAGTAGGTTATGCTTTCTGGATTGAAGGAAATATTCTCTGTCTTGATTGTGGTGGTGGTTATACAACCACGCATTTGTTAAAGCTCTTCCACTGTGTGCTTATGATCAGTTTTTTGGGGTTTTGTTTTGTTTTTTGCTTTTTTGAGACAGGGTCTTCCTCTGTTGCCCATTCTGGAGTGCAAGTGGTGCAATCATGGCTCATTGCAGCCTCAACCTCTCGGGCTCAAGTGATCCTCCCACCTCAGCCTCCCCAGTAGCTGGGACTACAGACACACACCACCAGGCGGCCCAGCTACTGTTTGTATTATTTGTAGAGATGGGATCTCTCATGTTGCCCAGGCTGGTCTCAAACTCCTAGGCTCAAGTGATCCTCCGACCTCAGTCTCCGAAAGTGCTGAGATTACAGGCCTGATCCACCACAACCAGCCCATGGGGAAGGATTCTGATTGGCCCATTTGGGGTTAGGTGTTAGGCGTTCATTCATGTGTTTCAAAGATACTGAGCAGCACTGGCCAGCATCCTGTTAGGCCCCGGGACGCTGCGGAGAGTGAGACGAATGAAGTCTCTGTCCCGGCATGGCTTAGTCTGCTCCCACTTCCAACAACAAAAAACAGAGTAAGGGGGTAGAAAGCGACTTTGGGAAGGGAGTAATCCAGATGAGGTGGTCAGGGATGGTCTCTTTGGTGACCTGGAACAGACATAAGGGGCCCACTGTCTGAAGCTCAGGCTGCAGGAAAGTGGACTCCAGGCAGAAGGAGGAACAGGTGTAAAGACCCTGAGGCAGAAATGGTGGCATGTGAGGCCAGGGTTGCTGGAGCCCAACGGGAAGGAGACTGGGAGGAGATGAGGTCGGATGCCTCAGGGCCTTGCAGGGCAGGGAGAGGAATTTCCACTTTATTCACAGTGTCTTGGGAAAACTCTGGAGCAGCTGAGGCAGAAGAACAACTTGATGTAATTTTTTTTTTTTTTTTTTTTTTTTTTTTTTTTGAGACAGAATCTCACTCTGTCGCCCAGGCAGGAATGCAATGGCGTGATCTGGGCTCACTGCAACCTCCGCCTCCCAGGTTCAAGCAGTTCTCCTGCCTCAGTCTCCTGAGTAGCTGGGACTACAGGCACATGCCACCACGCCCGGCTAATTTTTTGTATTTTTAGTAAAGACAGGGTTTCATTGTGTTAGCTAGGATGGTCTTGATCTCCTGACCTCATGATCCTCCCACCTCGGCCTCCCAAAGTGCTAGGATTAGAGGAGTGAGCCACCGCGCCTGTAAATTATTTTTAAAGCTCCTCTGGCTGCCATGAGAATAGACTGTAGTGGGCAAGAATGAATCAGGGAACCAGGAGAAGGCTACTGTGGTCGGTCACATATTTGGAGGGACAGCCAACAGGACTTACTAATGAATAAGGTGTTAGGGGAAGGAGGTGGGAGAGAGGGAAGAAGAAGGCCCCCAAAAGAGAAATAAATTGGATAAATGCAACAGGACAGGCAGAGTCTGAGTTACTAACAAGGCATCTTCCAGCTGATCATGAGGCTGAAGGTGAGCCTGGGGTGAACAAGCAGTCACTGTCATAACGGCCGATTTTAAATTTCCTCTCTAGGTCAGGCGTGGTGGCTCAGCCCTGTAATTCCAGAGCTTTGGGAGGCTGAGACAGGAAGATAGCTTGAGGTCAGGAGTTCAAGACCATTCTGGGCCACAGAATAAGATCTCCCCCACAACAAGTCTCTACAAAAAATGTTTGAAATTAGCCAGGCATGGTGGCGCACATCAGTAGGCCCAGCTGCTCTAGAGGTTGTGCCAGGAGAATCACTTAAGCCCAGGAATTCAAGATTGCAGAGAGTTCTGGTCATGTCATTGCATTCCAGCCTGGGCGACAGAGTGGGCAGAGGTGGAGAGAGTACATATTCTCCAGAACCTATTTCTAAAAAAAAAAAAAAATCCTCTCCGAATTTCTCAGGAGCCTGGTCTGGAAAAGAAGAGGGCTGTAGTGTCTCAGTGGTTCTCTGTGGGGGCGGAGCCACTCACTACAGCATCCTGATGCTTAGAGGAGGGGCTGAGGATGCTGGCTGTCTGGAAATACAGGAGACATCTCACCCAATAAAGAATGGCCTCATGTCCCACTTCCAAATAGCCCACTAAACATTTGTTTTCAAGAGATGGGGTCTCAATATGTTCCTGGAGTGCAGTGGCTATTCACAGGCGCAGTCCCACTACTGATGATCATGGGAGTTTTGACCTGCTCTGATTCCAACCTGGGCCGGTTCACCCCTCCTTTAAACATTTATAAAGATGAAAAACCTGTATATACAAGAATGATTGTTTAAAAATACTTCCCACGGCTGGGCACAGTGGCTCACACCTGTAATCCAAGTACTTTGGGAGATCAAGGCAGGCGGATCACTTGAGGTCAGGAGTTCAAGACCAGCCGGCCAACATGGTGAAACCCTGTCTCTACTAAAACTACAAAAATTAGCCAGGCACGGTGGTTCGTGCCTGTAATCCAAGCTACTTGGGTGGCTGAGGCAGGAGAATTGCTTGAACCCGGTAGGCGGAGGCTGCAGTGAGCCAGCGATCCCACCAGTGCACTCCAGCCTGGGCAACAGAGCATGTCACCGATAACAACACTCACAGCTTTTGAGGTGCAATACACTCGAGTCAGTGTGAATTTATAGCTGTGATATCCAGGGGGGTTCTATGCATACTGAAATCTATCAATTTCAGTCTCTTCCTAGGGTAATCATGCCTAGATGTTTACAATTTAAAGTGCATTTATTATAAATTACTTTCCTTCTAGTTCTCCTCTTTTGTACAGTTAGATTACAATCCTAAACGTATTTCATATTTGCACACATACACATACATTTAATCCTCAAACGATCCTATGAGGCAGCACTGTCATTAGCTCCATTTTACAGATGAAGAAACTGAGGCACAGAGTCGTGCCAGAGCTCCCAAGGCTGGTGAGGAGCCAAAGAGAAATTTGAACCCAGGAAGTCGACTCCAAAACTCATATTGGCTAAAGCCCCACATCATACAGACTTCAGGTAGATTATTTTATCTATGAATTTTATTTCAGAATAGTAAGGTACTTATAGAATACTGGTCCGTTAAGAATGAGATGCAATGGTCTGAAAGCTCTCTAGGTCCCTCCTAGCTCTAAAATCCTTTTATTCCGGCTCTGTTCCTAAACAATTCTTCTCACTCAAGTTAACTTGGAAGCAAGAGAACTTCCCTGAAGAGGCACCGTGTTACATCAGATTAGCGAGGTCATTTTGCCTTATTTATTTATTTATTTATTTATTTATTTTTGAGGCAGAGTCTCACTCTGTCACCCAGGCTGGAGTACAGTGGTGAGATCTCAGTTCACTACAACCTTCGCCACCCAGGTTCAAGCAATTCTCCTGCCTCAGCCTCCCAAGTAGCTGGGAGCCAGAAAATCTTTCTTAAGGAAATAATTTTTATTGTGGTAGAATATACATAACATAAAATTTACCATTTTAACCATTTTAAAATCTGTGATTTGGTGGCATTTAGTTCACAATGTTGTACAACCATTACCACTATCTAATTCCAAAACATTTCATCACCAGAAAAGGAAACCAGTGACTCTGGCAACCACTCATCTGCTTTCTGTCTCTCTTTTTTTTTTTTTTTTTTTTGGAGACAGATTTTTGTTCTTATTGCCCAAGATGGAGTACAATGGCATGATCTCGGCTCACTGCAACCTCTGCCTCCTGGGTTCCAGTGTCTCAGCCTCCAAGTAGCTAGGATTACAGGCACCCACCACCATGCCCAGCTAATTTTTTGTATTTTAGTAGAGACAGAGTTTTATCATGTTGGCCAGGCTGGTCTCAAACTCCTGACCTCAGGTGATCTACCCGCCTTGACCTCCCAAAGTGCTGGGATTACAGGCGTGAGCCATTGCGCCCGGCTCTGCTTTCTGTCTCTGAATTTTCCTATTCTAAATATTTCATATAAATGGAATCACATAATATGTGACCTTTGCTTCTTTCACCTCAGCAAAGTGTTTTCAAGGTTCACCCACATGGTAGCATGCATCAGCACTTCATTCTTTTTTTTGTTTTGATTTTTTTAATTGACATAAAATTCACATAACATAAAATTAAATATTTTAAAGTACACAATTCCGTGACATTTAGTACATTCACAATGCCCTGCAACTACCACCCTACTTCCAAAACATTTTCATCAGTCTAAAATAAAACCCCATATCCATTAAGCAACTAATTCCCATTTTCCCCTCCCCTCAACCCTTAGCAACCACCAATCTGCTTTCATTCCTCTATAAAGTTAACTATTCTGGATATTACCCATATAAACAGAATCACTCATTCTGTGACACTTTCTGCCTGGCTTCTTCCATTTAACATTAGGTTTTTGAGGCTGATCCACATTCTAGCATGTATCAGAACTCCAGGACCATATATCATTTTATGGCTGAGTAATATTTCTTTCTTTTCTTTTTTTTTTTTTTTTTTTAGACAAAGCCTTGCTCTGTCACCCAGGTTGGAGTGCGGTGGCACGATCTTGGCTCACTGCAACCTCTGCCTCCGGGGTTCAAATGATTCTCCTGCCTCAGCCTCCCAAGTAGCTGGGATTACAGGCACCCGCCACCAACCCTAGCTAATTTTTGTATTTTTAGTAGAGACAGGGTTTCACCATGTTGGCCAGGCTGGTTTCAAACTCCTGACCTCAAGTGATCTGCCCACTTTGGCCTCCCAAGTGTTGGGATTATAGGCGTGAGCCACCATGCCCGGTCTGGCTGGGTAATATTTCATTGTATAGAGATATCACATTTTCTTTGCCCATCATGGGTGATCATTTCCATTTTTGGATTATTGTGAATAATGTGGTTATGAACATTTCTGTACAATTTTTGTTTGAACACTTGTTTTCAATTCTTTTGAGTATATACCTAGAAGTGGAATAGCTAGGTCAGACAGTATTCTATGAATTCTATGTTTAACTTGTTGAGGTCCTGCCAAATTGTTTTCCACGGCAGCTGCACCATTTTACATTCCCACCAGCAATGTTCCAATTTCTCCATCTCCACATCCTCGCCAGCACTTGTTACTTTTCTTATTATAACCATCCTAGTGGGTATGAGGTGGTATCTCATTGTGGTTTTATTTGCATTAATCTAATGACTAATGACACTGAGCATCTTTTCCTGTGCTCCCAGCCATTTATATATATCATTTGGAGAAATGTCTGTTCAAGTCTTGGCCCATTTTTAAATTGAGTTGTTTGTCTTTTTGTTGTTGAGTTGTGACTAAGGAAATAATTTTAAATTTGAAAGAATTTTGAACATAAATGTATGTATCACAGTATCATTTACAATAGTGAAAAGACTGGAAATCACTCTAATGTCTAACAATAGGGCATACAGTAACAGTTCCAGCTCTTAAGGGGCACTCTGTCTTGTTGGAAAGACACCAAAAAAAAAAAAAAAATTCAGTAAGTTCCAAATTCTGGGTATGCAGAGAATGCCAAAGCAGTTTAGAAGATGGGTGGGGAGAGTGTCAGGGGAGACATTTCCAGACAGGTGAAGAAATGTGAAGGTAAAGGTATATGAGGCAGAAAGAATGGCATTCATCAAGAGTTGTGAAAAAGAATAATATGGCCAGACGAGGTGGCTCACGCCTGGATTCCTTGCATTTTGGGAGGCCAAGGCGTGTAGATTACATGAGGTCAGGAGTTCGAGACCAGCCCGGCCAACATGGTGAAACCCTGTCTCTACTAAAAATACAAAACTTTGCCAGGTATGGTGGCGGGGACCTGTAATCCCAGCTACTTGGGAGGCTGAGGCAAGAGAATCACTGGAACCTGGGAGGCAGGGGTTGCAGTGAGCCGAGATCGTGCCATCACATTCCCGCCTGGGCAACACAGCAAAACTCCATCTCAAAAAAAAAAAAATGAATAATATGATCGGGGAATTACAGTTTTCTAAGCTGTGGCATCAGTTTCAGAGCAGAGAAGCAGGAAGGAGCCAGAACTAGAAGGACTTTCTATGCTAAACCTTTACCTAAAAGCCCAGGGAGCTTCAGAAGGAGGTGATATGATCAACCTTATGTGTTGGAAAGAGCACTCTGACAGCCCATGGAGGATGGGCTATGGTGGGGTCAGACTAGGGTCTACTCAGGAGGCTGCTGTGAGACACAAGGAACTAAGACAGTCGCCATGGGGGGACAGGAAATAAGACATTAAGAACTGCAGCAGCATTAGCTGTAAGCCACACAGCTCAGAGATCAGATATGATTCCTGTAGCAGAGGTCCTGCCTGTTATGGGTTGAACTCTGTCTTAGTCCATTTGGGATGCTATAACAGGATGGCTTATAAACAACAGAATTTGTTGTTCATAGTTCTGGAGGCTGGGACGTCCAAGATCAAGGCCCTGATAGCCTCGGAGTCTGGTGACGGCCCACTTCCTGGTTCATAGACAGTGCTTTCTTACTGACATCTCTGTCCCTTTCTCACCTGTGATACATACATTACAGATGAGACACAGTGTCCTCACATAGGAGAGAGAGGGAGAGAGACAGAGACAGAGAGAGAGAGAGAGAGAGAGAGAGAGAGAGAAAGAAAGGAAAGAAAGAAAGAAAAAGGAAGGAAGGAAAGAAAGAACTGAAACACAGAGTGGGCAAACAAATTTCCCAAGGTTACAGAGCTAGTTAAATGGCTGACTTCAGGCTCCAGTACTCTTACCCACTATACTATGCAGCTGTTCTAATAAACATTTGCTTGATAGTTCAACAAATAGATAAGTGAATCAATCAATCAATCTGAATTTGGTACCAGAATAAAAAGTGAAGATGGGCCAGGCGTGGTGACTCATGCCTGCAATCCTAGCACTTTGGGAGGCTAAGGTGGGAGGATTGCTTGAGGCCAGGAGTTCAAGACCAGCCTGGGCAACATGGTAAGGCCCCATCTCTATAAAAAATAATGCAATTAGCTAGGCATGATGCCCTGCACCGGTAGTCCCAGCTACTTGAGAGGCTAAGGCAGGAGAATTGCTTGAACACAGGAGGCGGAAGTTGCAGTAAGCCAAGATCACGCCACTGCACTCCAGCCTAGCACCTGGTGACAGAGCGAGACTTTGTCTCAAAAAAAAAAAAAAAAAAGTGAGGATGACTCCCAGGTGTCTGGCTCAGATGACTTAGCAGGTAAGGTCATTTAGTGAGAGGAAAAAGAGAGGTGACATCAGATTTGTGAGGTGGAGGTTGGAGTCTGGGTAAACAACAGATTATGTTTGTGAAATGCTGAGTTTGAATTGCCAAGAAGACAAACAAATGATGTCCAATAGACTGCTGGACACATGGGTCTGGAACTCCAGAGAGAGGCATGGGTTAGAATTATAGACTTGGGAGCCGTCAGGGTTTGAATGAGATCACCGAAGCACAGTGTGTAGGAGAGAAAGACCACCCAAGACAGAGCCCTGAGGACACTGGAATTCATGGGGCAAGTGAGAGGAAAGGATCCTTTATTTCCTAGCAGAGGGTCTGTCGTGGAAAGAACAAGGCAGGTTGTAGTGGTTTGAGGAATGAATAGCAAATGAATCAGAGGGTAAAAGTCCAGGTGAGAAAGTGACACAGATGGATTGATGGGCTGTGGCAGAGAATCAATGTGGAGATGACTGACTACACATGGTGGTTTGTTGACGCCAGCTCGCATCAACTGAGAGCTGATTATTAAATTTCAGAAATGTTGCAAGCTGGTTGTTAGATACAGCATTTTTTTTTTTTTTTTTTTTTTTTTTTTGAGATGGAGTTTTGTTCTTGTTGCCCAGGCTGGAGTGCAATGGCCTGATCTTGGCTCACCACAATCTCTGTCTTCAGGGTTCAAGCGATTCTCCTGCCTCTGTCTTCGGGGTTCAAGCGATTCTCCTGCCTCAGTCTCCTGAGAAGCGAGGATTACAGGCATGCGCCACCACGTCCAGCTAATTTTGTATTTTTAGTAGAGACAGGGTTTCTCCATGTTGGTCAGGCTGGTCACAAACTCCCGACCTCAGGTAATCCACCCGCCTCGGCCTTCCAAAGTGCTGGGATTACAGACGTGAGCCACCGTGCCTGGCCAATAAAGCCATTATTAAAAATTAAGTTGAAGAGACTTACAATCAAATATAAATGAAATTAATAACAAAGGTCATAACTTGTTAAAACTCAGCAATTCCTAATTATTTTACTAGGCTTTACTATTATCTATGCTCTTATACTTGCTCTGTCTGGATGGTGGAAATACTATAATGATGTGTCACTGCACCTCATTTTCCAACTCTGTGTTCAGTGACGTCAGTTGGTAGCTTGAAACCAACCATGGAAGTTGCCAAATGCTACAAGTCAGAATTTGATTTATGCATTGTTTTATTGACTGTTTAGATTTCAGAAAGTAAAGGAGAAAATGTTAGTAATGCGGACTGAACTTAAAAGTGATTCAGCCAGGCGCGGTGGCACATGACTGCAGTCCCAGCTACTCCAGTGGCTGAGGTGGTAGAATCACTTGAGCCCAGGAGTTCTGGGCTGCAGCGCGCTATGCCAATCAGGTGTCCGCACTAAGTTTGGCATCAATATGGTGACCTCCCGGGAGCGGGTGACCACCAGGTTGCCTAAGGAGGGGTGAACCAGCCCAGGTCGAAAAAGGAGCAGGTCAAAATCCCGTGCTGATCAGTAGTGGGATCGTGCCTGTGAATAGCCACTGCACTCCAGCCTGGGCAACATAGCAAGACCCCATGTCTTAAAAAATAAATAAAATAAAATAAAAATTAATTAATTAATTAATTAATTAAATGATTCATGTCTGTAGCCATTACACTGTAAACAGAATTTTTAAAACCTGAAAAAATAGTCTTCCAGTATTCAAAAACAATTATCTGGCCAGGCACCGTGGCTCATTCCTATAATCCCAGCAGTTTGGGGGACCAAAGCTGAAGGGTCATTTGAGACTGGGAGTTCAAGATCAGCTTGGGCAACACAGAGAGGCTCTATCTCTACAAAAAAATTGGTCAGGCATTTGACATATGACTGTAGTCCTAGCTACTCAGAAGCCTGAGGTGGGAGGATCCCTAAAACCCAGGAATTCGGGGCTACATTGAGCTATGATGTTGCCACTGTACTCCAGCCTATCCAACAGAGCAAGACACTGTCTATAGATGAATGAATGAATGAATAAAATAAAACTATTATTCACTTCCTCAAAGAAGTCACTAATATCAGTCATGAATAAGTGAAGTTCTGACATGTGTCTTCATTGATTAACTTTCAAGTCCTTAACATAAAGGCAAATATCAACCAACATTTACGTTGTGTTTGTCAACTGCAACCATAGGTTGCCCAGGACATAAAAGTTTGGCAAAAATCAGCAAAAGCATTCTGTGAAAATCAATTGGCTATATGGAATTTATAATACAATTTAGCCATGTGTTACATATCCATTATGTCAGTAAAATATATAGAAACCAATGTGTATGTATGTATATATGTACACATATACACACACATCTATGTATATACATATATAGACAGGCACAGAACTGCTTTTCCGCCCAGACATTATTCAACCTCCTGACGACATAAGAGGCAGAGCAGTCCCGCTCCCATGGGAATAGGTCGTTGTAGTTTAAGTAGTAAAGGCCTTCAGCACTGAGAGGGCTGGAAGAGGCACTGATTTCATGCAGAATAAAAGAATGACTAAGGGAGGGTCTATAAGGCCAAGGAACTCCGTGCATTGAGTGATAAGAGGAGTCCACGCATTAAGAGGACGGCAGCAATGAGGGTGAGTAGTTGTAATGGCCTGACGATAACTATCTCCAGCTAGTACTACCCATGAGCAATGGTCTGACGTGGCTGTGGGGGGCTGACCCCTCGGTTCTCACTGGCCTGCAGTACATAAAGAATGAGTAGCCCCCATTTGTTAGGTCACAGAGAAAGAAGTGTCCTCAGGGGAAAATCTGGTTTCAGTTCATAATAATAGCTTCAATTTATTGAATGCAAGGAGAGTGTGGTGCAGTGGGTGTGATCAGCGCTTCCAAGTTAGACATTTCAGACTCGGCCACTTAACTACACATGCAAGACTGGGCAGGCTACTTACCCTCTCTGAGCTTTCATGTCCTACTGTGTAAAATGGAGAAAACATCATTTATCGTGCAAAAGATAATACTCTTAAAAAGTAAGTATAAAAGACAAAATAAAAGGCATCCAAATAGGAAAATTTCTAATTCCAAATAGGAAATTTCCTCTCTTCACTGACAATATGATTCTATACCTAGAAAACCCTAAAGACTCCACCAAAGAGCTCCTGGAACTGATAACTTTAGTAAAGTTTCAGGATATAAAATCAATGTACAAAAATCAGTAGCATTTCTATACACTATTAATGTTCAAGCTGAGAGTCAAATCAGGAACCCAATCCCAATTACAATAGCTACAAAAAAATGGAAATGCCTAGGAAAACAGCTAACCAAAAAGGTGAAAGATCTCTACAAAGAGAGCTACAAAACATTGCTGAAAGAACTCAGGGATGACACAAATAAATGGAAAAATATTCCATGCTCATGGACTGAAAGAATCCATATCTTTAAAATGGCCATACTGGCCAAAGCAATTTACAGATTTAACATGATTCCTATGAAACTACCAATGTCATTTTTCACAGAATTAGGAATAATTATTCTAGACTGGGAGTGGTGGCTCACGCCTGTAATCCCAGCACTTTGAGAGGCTGAGGCCAGCGGATCA
>PVKV010009696.1:0-79650 GCA_004027835.1 Alouatta palliata | reverse complement strand
GGCTCACTGCAACCTCTGCCTCCTGGTTTCAAGCGATTCTCCTGCCTCAGCCTCCTGAGTAGCTGGGATTATAGGCATGCACCACCACACACATCTAATTTTTTGTATTTTTAGTACAGACAGGATTTCACCATGTTGACCAGGCTGGTCTTGAACTCCTGACCTCAGGTAATCCACCCACCTCGGTTTCCTAAAGTGCTGGGATTACGGATGTGAGCCACTGCATCCAGCCCCTGTCCTATCTATTTTAACTTCAGTGTGCCATGATGATACTTTAAAACTTAATAATGCCCTCTATCTACTGTTGAACTAGTAAAATAAATGTCTCTTGGATTGATGTGAAAGGCCCTTTGTAATATTAGGTGGCATATTCCTCCTTTTCTCCTCTCTGGTTTCTTAATCTCTGGTCAAGCTTTACCCCTGACTCACCTTGGAAACTACAGCCCTCCATCCACCTCCACACCATCTGTTAGTTCCCCAGAAAGAAATGTGTCCAGACCCCCCTGGCTGCCAAGACCCTTAATGACCCTCATACAGCATCCCTCCTTCATTGGACTCATCATCCCTTTACGGATTAACTTTCATCCAGTCCCTTAACAGCAGCAGGAGCAGCATGTTGCCTTGTGTTGTAGTTATTCATCTGAAACGTCTCAGCACTATGTACAGAGCAAGCTCTATGACACTCTCCTAGAATGCCTAGTGCAAGGCTCGTGTGAAGGTGGGCACTGAATTAAAACCCTTTCCCTTTTCTCTTCTTATGCTATGTAGAAGGCATCCTAGTGCCCTATCAGTAGACTATCACCTAATTAGAGCTGGTCGATCTGGACTAGGGCACACATGGAGACCGTGAGCATTTGCAGCGACGTGTAGCATATGCCTGGACCTATCCGTAGAACGGGCAGGGATACGCGGAATGGCTGCCTCATTAAAGACCTCTCCACTTCTCCACATGAAGGCAGAAAACTGTTTCATTTGATCATACCTCTTTGGTTGCCTTGATAATCTAAAGCAATCTCAACTCATTCTAGTTAATCACTGAGAAGCCTGTCATGGTTCTGAAATCACTTGTAAGTTTTCACCGAAGCTGAAGAGACTTTCTTTGTTTGGCAGGATACATTTATAATTTCTTCTTCTACAATAAAAGCCCAGGTGAGAGGGCCCCCAAGCAAGCAGATGGCACAGAAGCATTTGTTGGGCGAGATGCACCTGAAATCACCTGCATCTCCTTGCTGGCCTGTGGAACGTCTGGGCTGCATGAGCCTCTGGATAGGGGTGTGGGTGGTGGGTCTGGCTTCAGTCTTCCAGATGCAGGCTGAGGTTGTCAGTGCGGTTCTCCCCCATGGCCTCTTTCCTCTATTTTGAAGCTTAAGACAGAACTTCACACAATCATTCCTGGCCTGACCCTGGGTAACTCAGTACTCATCTTCATCTTTTCTCTCCTTCATGATGTGAATCAGGAGCAGATCGCCCTCACCCCCACCCTGTATAACCCTTTATTAGCTTTACCGTTAACCGATACAGTGCTTTCTCTGGTGTAGATGGCTGAGTTTTTCTTTTTCTTGTTTTTTCTTCTCAATGACACATGTTGTTTTATTCTTGTTCCTAATATATCTGAACCTCTTGCCCCATTCAGGAAAGAGAAAAGGGGAGCTCAGGTGAGAAATATAGTTTTATTATGTATTAATTAATTTTTTATTAAGTTCAAATTTGGTTTATTCCTTACCTAAAGTTGAACAACTCTCCCCATTTTGCATCCAAGTAGTCTCAATATTTGCTTTAAACAGCAACAGCAGATGGTGAATGGACCCTAGATTTCTACTACTGAGTCAAAGGCTGGCCCAACAAGCAAGTACTCAATGATTAACAACAATAATTTAGAGAAAGATGGAGCACGGAGTATTCCTTTTAGGAAATAGAGTACTCAGGTTAGTATTTTTCTAAAGGAAAGAAAAAACCTGGCAGAGCTATCCCCAAGCTTTCACAGTTTAAATTTGGGCCAGTGGTCTAGGATGTCTTAGGGGTTTGATAGAAGGAGGTTCCTGAGGGTAGCCCCTGCTCAAATATAAACTCTTTGCCAAGGATTCCATGCGAATAGTTTGTGCCACTCTTGCTTTAGGCATTTTTCTATGTAGACCAGGCTTTTCTTGCATCCTGATCTATTCTCAGAATGAAGAATAAAGGAACTCTAAACAAACACAGGTATTCCTCTCCTCACAATAAATCAGAAGTTCAGTAAAATAGTAGGCATCTCCTCTAACTTTGAAAGTTGAAGTAATTGGACTTGTAACAAACTGGGTCCAGATTTTATCAAAGCACTTTGTTGGTTGCTCTGAGTCATTTAACAAAGTTCCCAATTTTGTTTCTTTCAGAAGGCAATGCCAAAGCAAGTTCTATTTGATTGACTAATTGATTGGTTGATTACATGTTAAGCACAGTTATCTTGAAGTTATTTCCTGCCGTTGTGATAACTGCTGGGAGCTGGAGGAGTGGTCAAGATGTCCAGAGTCGCTGAAGTCCAGGGGCACATGTTCAGTCTCAGCAGTTTCTGTTCTGTTCAGGATCTCTGCAAAGTCCTTGAGGATGGCAGAGAAAAGCCACTGGAGCAAGGTCGACTTCAGGCTCTCTGCACTCCCTCCCAACAGGGAGCTGTGACACCGGACGCCTCATGATCAGGCCCCCAGGGCATGTGCTTCTCCTCATGGGCAGCAGCATCTGACTGGTCATCCCTGTACCTTCGGTCCACTGCTTCATTGGTCTCAGTAGGAAGCCAAGCAGAAGCACCTGGTTTCTAGGAGCTGACGAGGGCTGCTGGCAAACAAGTGGATAGTTTCCCAGAAAAGGAATGGTCAGCAATCATAACAGGGCACTCAATGCTTGGAGGCAGGGGGTACACCATTACTCCAGTGAGCTCCAGGACCTCAGCAAAGCTGATGCAAGCAGCGGAGTGGCTTGACAGTGAAGGGAAGCAACACCCATGCCTGCCCATGCCGAACAACTAAAGTTGTAATTGCTCATTCCTGGAGAGGGCACCCCCTTCGCCAGGTGCTGCAACTGCCCATGCCAAACAACTAAAGCTGTAACTGCTCATCCTTAGAGAGGGCACCCCCTTTGCCAGGCGCTGGGCCAAGCTCTTTGTGTGTCCTATCTTGGGTACTCCTCACAATCAGCCAGCTGAGGCAGACACTGTCACTAACCCATGCTGCAGATAAGGAAACATAATCTTGCAGTAATCACTAAGTGACTTGTTAAACTCACAGCCAATCAAAGGCAAACTTGGGGTTTGAATTCAATTTATCCTTCTGTCAGCTGTTTATGCTAAAACTCTGCCACTGTTTACTTTCTCTTATTCACCTGTCTTACAGCTTCAATTCAGTCATCTCCTTTGTAGAGTTTCTTTGATTTATAGAGAGGTCTTGGAGTGTATCTCCAGTCTCACTTCCACACTGGTTCAGCAGTCAGCTTGCCATGGTTAGACTCTGACCCTAACTTGGCTGTTCTAGAGACTCTGAAGTTCTGAGATACCTGGGCTATATGATGAAAGAGAGGAAAAGAAAGATAGACAGAGGAAGGAAAGAAAGAAGATGGGAAGGAAGAAAAAAGGAAGGAAAAAAGCAGGCCCTGTTATTCTCTTCATATGACATAACCATAGCTACCTATCTCAAAAGAATATTAATTACTTCTATTGTATAAATCAAAAAACTAAAAGACAACTGAAGGTGGCCTAAATTTTTTCATTGTGTAAAAATTAATGGAACTCTTATCATTAAATGACCCACAGGAAGAAAGTATCATACACTTCTTCACAGGGAGTAAGATGTCAGAGAGAAAACCCTCTGTTTTTTATCGATAGCCAATTTCTGGAATTTCAATTTAATACATTTTAAGAATGATAGCCTGAGACTTACATTATCCATGATCACATTTTCCTTATCTTGAACTAAATAAGTTAAAAAAAAAAAAAAAAGTCCATTTTCTAACCTAAAAACTTCTGGAATAGTCACCCCCAGCATAGAGCACGGTGCCAATAATACTCAATGAATTCTTGTTGAAAGCATCCATAAATGCATGAAAGTATGAATCCATGAGGAAATGAATCTCTCTGAACCTTTGTGATAAAACAACAAACATTTAGGCAGTCAAACTGGAGATGGGAGTAGAGAACAAGCTGTCGCTGAGCTCCCCAAACAATTACCAAGTAGTAAGATAGCTCTGAGAAAGACACCAGGAAGGGATTTTTTTTTTTAATACAGAAAACTAACAGATACAGTAGACAGACTGAGAGACTCCCAAAACTCTCAGCAGCTCTGGAAGATGAAAAGGCAACGACACGGAAGTGTGTAGTCTAAAAGTGAATGGTTATTTTCCAACTTAAAAGCACTGCAGCTTCTGTAGGACAATCTGAATTCAGAGTGAGGTAAGAAAAAAATCCATATTGGGACAGGAGGTAGTACAATTTAGAATGGCAAGAAAAACAGTAAAAGCTATTAAAAAAAGTTTTGAAAACAAGTATCTGCCAGAATAATAGTAGACAGATCACTGACAAATTGATGAAGAAATCAATGAAATATCCTCTGAGGGAGGAAAATCGATATTGAATTATGTTCTAATCCATGAACATTTGAATTTGTGATGCAATAAAGATGTTTTCAATCTTAAAATTTTAAGACAGTTTATAAGCTTTCTACATTGAAAGGAAGGACTACATATTAAAAAAAAAAAAAAAAAAGGAAAAATGCGTATGGAGGTATCATGGTGGGGATTAAGAAACTATGCCCAGTAAAGACCTTAGTAATGAAGGACTGTGTTAATTTCTCTTCCCAGGTCCACAAGGGATGTGGTTTCAAAGGAAGAACTTCCCAGCACCATACCTCCACTCACCTCCCCATGTGGGAACTAGAGGTCTTTGTCTAACTTCTGCATGAGTGCAGGAAATGTAGACTGCCCAGGTGAGCTTCCTCTCTTTAGAAATCCTGTCAAAAGCCTTGAAAGGAGGGGCTGTATTGGGAGCCAGGCAGCCAATCAGATATCAAAGTCAAAGATCAATCACTCCAGTGGAAGTTTGAGGGAACTCTTCTCATGGGAGAAGAACTTAAATGGGGCAGGAGTAACTCCCAGATTAAAAGTCCTCCTGCCCCTTACTTGTGCAGACTCCATCTCTGGATCCCCTCCCACGACAGCATGGGAGCTCACTCTCTCTCTCTTTCTCTCTCTCTCTCTCTATTTCTCTTTCTGTCTGCCTAATAAATCACTTTTCTACAAAGCTTTTTGTGTCTGATATTTACTTGAACAATGTCACCACCACCAGGGTCTCCTACACATTCTGGGATGAGTGAGATCTCAAGGACCTGGAAGAAACACCCCCGATCGGGGAACAGTGAGCGCCTTTTGGGACATCCCTGCAACCTGCTCCTGTCCCCCGGGTTACAGTAACATTTATGTGTTCGTATAACCAATTCTGTGTCTAAATTTGATTTTTGTGTATTAAACAGTTGCAGTTAAAATTCTAGATAACAGGTTGAGGGGTCCTGTAGTTGACAGCTAACAAATATCATGCTCCTTATCCTATTGTGGAAGGAGAATAGAGGACCTAAATAATTTTTGACACTGTTGAAAAAGTTTATAATAAATTCTATTTTTTAAGTATGAATAATCTTAAAGAAAGTAAAAGAGAATGAAAAACCTGTTTTAATATGATAAAAGGTAATATTAGAAAAGAATAAGGAAAAAAAAGAGGAAAGAAGAAGGAAGGAAGAGAAAACATTGCTGCTAAAAATTATTAAGTTTTAAAATCTTCCTAACGTTTCTGTCCAGTGGTTGCAAATTCTTTGTGGTGTGAGTTGGTGCTCTGCCCTCATGAGGAAGAAACCAGCTGTCACTTTGCATCCTCCTTTGCAGTTAAGGTGCAAACATGTGACGTGGGCTCTAACAATAAGCATATTTGAATAGGCTTGAGTGAGGCTTCTGTTCAGAGACCAGAGAATCTAAAAAGCAGGTGCCTTGCGGCATCTATTGTAGTGAGGGTAAGGGCAGAGACCTCCTCAACCAGGCCAGCCATAGCACCCAGGCCCAGCACTCAGTGCTCTCAACAGGGGCTGTGCCCACAGCTCCGTGTTCCTCCGCTGGGGCGGTACTGCTGTGCCACACAGGTGCCCCACCAACAGATGGTTCTCTGGCCTTCTGTGACATACTCTGAGGGTCTCTAGTATTCCTAAATAGGTCTCTTTCCTGATTAAGCTAGAATTGATTTGTAATTACAGCCAACAACTCTGAATGGTATCATGCATGGTGAGGAAAATAGTTTCACCATGGTACTATAACAATTAATCCTGGCAGCACTCTTCAGTGGACACAGAAACTAATGAATATAAGTTTTCTAAGTAATACTATTTACGTACATTCATTTGTTTTTTCACAACGGGAATAAAAACTTCAGGATGGGTTAACTTAACCTTAACCAAGTGATCCAAGTTAATATCCTCAATAACAGGACAAAGTGACATCATCTGCCTCCAGTTATGATGCCCTGAGAAGGAAACATGACTTCTTTAATATTCCTGCCAAAAGAAAAGAAAAGCATAACCTCATAACCTGAATTCAATCAGGAGGAAACATGCAACAAACCCAAACTGAGGAACATTCTACAAAGTAATTGGGCTGAATTCTTAAAGTCAAAATCATAAAAGATGAAGGCTGAGTAAATGTTCTGGATTAAAGGAGACAAACTGGACATGGCAATTAAATTTAATGTCAAATTCTGAATTGGATCCTGGCATATAAAAAAGAAACGTAGCTACAAAAAAATTATTAGGAAAATTAGTAAAATTTAAATATGAAATATGGATTAGAAAATAGTATTGAATCAATGCTACATTTTCAATTTTGATTAATGCACTATATGTAAAATACCTTTGTCTAGCAGAGAGGACGTACTGAGATTATCAAAAAAGATCTTACAGATAGATTGTTAATTTAGTCTCCACTCATAGCTGATAATTTTATCCCGAGGCTCTTTTACCTGATGGAAATACTGGAGATGAGAATTTTCTCTCCCAAATTTGAAAATTCTGGCTCTTTCATATTCTCTCTTAATTCAAATGACAAAATGCTCCATTCTTTCTCTAGCTCATGTCTTTCCTGCAAGACCTTACAATACTTAGTTCTAAGAGCCTGCTGAACATTCAGCATTCTGCTTCAAAATGCAATTGTTCAAATTCAAAAGTTTATTAGGTACATTTGCTGTCTCCCAAGTTAGCATGCATGGTGGTTTTACAATTTGGTCCACCACCACATGACACGGGTCACCTAAACATTTTCCAGACTCCTAAACATTTTCCTCCACTTCCTCTAACCTTGACCACAATGCAATGACAGGAATTTCAGATTTTTATTATAGCAGCACCATCGCCCCAATTCTGCATAGCAAATTCTGCATTAATTTCCTATTGTCATGATAACGATGTTTAGAAACTATCCTCAGATACCTTAAAACAACGTACATTTGCTTATTGCTCATGCATCAGCTGTCAGCTGGGCAGTTTTACTGCTCTCACTAGGGCATCTGTGGTCGGCCACAGGTCTGGTGAGTGCCTCTGCTGATGGAGGCTAGGCTGTCTGACATGTTTGGGGTCAGTGGCTGTGGCCAGTTCATGATGGTTTCAGTTGCAAGAGTTGAGACGACTGGGTTCTCATCCACGGGTCTCTCACATCCCTCAGTCGCTCCACACATCATCACATTAAATGCAAAGAGTGAAAACCCAGCAAGTCCAATTATGCAAAAGGCACATGGAAATTTAGTGTACTTTGAAGTTATTTTATTCATGTCCAATTGGTTAATGTAAGTCACATGGCTGAGTTCAAGGAGAGTTGGAGAGAAGTAAGAATTATAGAACCAAAGGAGTGGATATGGGGAGACTTAACAGGCTCTTTCTGCAGCCAGCCCACCACATGGTTACCTGGTTTGTGATGAAGGAACTATTGAAAATCAGTGGGATAAGTCTTAGAATTGCCATAGATAGCACTAGGTAAATCTGATATCTATACTGAAAAAGTGAATTTTGACCTTTAACTTATGCCAAAGACAAAAACTGATTTAATTGGACCACAGAATTCAATGTGCAAGATAAAACAATTACGCCTCCAGACATATCTCTGCTGATTTATTACTAGCCTCATGATAGGCGTTGCCTTTTGAAAATACAGATCAGCTCATAAAGTCCCCTCCTCAGAAATGTGACATGGCCCCACTATCTTCAAAATAAATGTCAATCCTCTTATCGTTGCCCTTAAAATCCTTCTAAATCTTACCTCAAGCTACATCCGAAAAAGGACCGCCTCCCCCAGACATTCCAGGAGCTGCTCACCCGGGAAAGCAGCTCTGTTTGCAGAATCACAGCCTGGCTCTGCACACTACCACTCACTGTTCTGGTGGCTCAGCTTTCTACTCCCTCTTTATTGGTAAAATATAAATTGCAATTTCAGGGTATTTTTTTTTAAGTATTAGACTCTTGAAACTCTCCAGAGTCCTCCAAACACAAACAAACATAATTCCCTCTCTTCTGTGTCCTCCCAGAATTTTACTCAGAGTCACGTTGCTCACTGCTGTGCACTCCTACGGGCAAATCCCAGTGGACCCTGCACTGCATACCCAGAGTCCAGCGTGTTTCCCGCCTTCCGTTAGAGATCCAAAACATTTTTTGTGAAAGAAGAAACTGATGGAAGAAAGGAAGGAGAAAGGAGGGGATGGAAAGGGAAAGAAAGGAGGAAAAGGAAGGGGAAGGGAAAGAAAAGAAAAGGAAGGAAACTTGAAATCCTACAAGGTCTCAAAGTCAAGACACATATAAGTCAATTATCACAGAAAATAAAAGTGCTGCTACAAGGACGAGTTATGGGCCAAATATCAGTCACTATTTCAGCATAACCTGAGCGTGTACATTATTGGTCATTGTCATCATTGCTTCTTTTGTGATGGTCATCTATTTTATAATTCATGGTGTCCATTTGTAAAAAAATAAAATGTATTTTGCGTGTGTATGTGTGTGTGTGAGAGAGACAGAGTTTTCACAAATGGAAAATAAAGATACAGTTTGGATTTGGGAGAATCGGAAATTTATTTTAATGCCTGTTGACATTTATTTCACAATGATAACCACATTATCTCCCACTCTTAATTTTAGAGATTGCTAGGAGAAGAATGTTGGATTCTTAATAGATCAACTAATTTAACTTCCGATAATTGTTTAAGCTAGATTTTCCACTCTGCTGTTGTTTGAATGTTTGTGTCTCTCCAAGATTCATGTTGAAACTTAATCCCCAATGCAGTAGTATAAAGTTATGGGGTCTTTATAAGGTGATTGGGTCATGAGGGCTCTCATACCATGAATGGGATGAGTGCCCTTATAAAAGGGTTTGAGGGAGCCCGTTCATCCCTTTTTGCCCCTTTTGCCAGTGAAGACATAGCTAGAAGGTGCTGTTTTTGAAGGAGAGCAAGCATTCACCAGACAATGAATCTCCTGGTAATTTGGCCTTGGATGTCACAGCCCTTGGAACTATGATCAATAAATTTCTATTAGTTATGAATTTCTCAATCTAAGGTATTTTGCTATAGTAGTGTGAAAGGGTAAGATACACTGATTCTTTTACTTTTCTTTGTCATCAAGGGGAAAAAAATCTTTTAAAAGTAGTGGAGAATAACCATTCCGTGATTTTTCTAGACCTCATAGCTGATGCTGGCTTGATGACCCCGAAGAAATGCTTTGAACCAACATGAGTTTTATCCTTAGAGCACACCCATAGGAACCTATTGCATTTGCAACTGGTTACACTTCAATCAATCCCAGGCAGCTGAAGTAATTCACACAGTTTATACCATTCTGCTGGTCAAAGGGTTAGATTCTGTTCCTTCTAATTGCTCACTTTGATTGGTTTGCTGGTGCAAAAGCTGCCTCCGCATGACTGTCTGTGTTACAGATTTCTGCAGGGGAACAGATGAGCTGTAGCTTCGGAGAGGAAGATCTGCCAGTTTGGCTTACTGATCTCCACCCCTCCTGCCATGTCAGCCTCTTCTTTACTTTTAGGTACACTTCAAACACAGCATAAAGATGTTTTGGAACTCAAATAAAACAGAACTTTGATGAAGCTGGTAGTGGAAACGGCAATGCTTTGTAATTTGGGCATGGACTCAATGTCAATTTCCCAAAAATTGTAGCAGAATTCTACTTATGAAATGTAATCAATAATTGCCTGAAAACAATCTGTTGTACTTGGAGAATTGATCCTTCTTCTAAAATGGTGTTTTAATGTTTAGGATTGCTGTTTTAGAGGATTGAAGATCCTTCATCTTCAGGAATCTGAAAGCTACTATTTTCTTCACATGTAACAAAACACAATGGGATGTAGTGATTTAAGAGTGCTATGAAGGCAGTGTATGTGTACACAGAAGCCCCAAAAGCTAAAATTGGATAAAGAAGGAGAGAAAGTTGGGTAAATAATGAAGTCATCATAGTTGGGTGGACGGATACTTGATCAGTAGGCCAGACACATCACCATATGACTATGGCAAAGTGGCAGACATCACTCCATCCTCGGTCCTATGTTTTAAGAGAGAAATAGCAATAATTGCTCCAATTTCATCTCCTGCATACTTATTAAGGGATAATCTTACAAGACATGCACATCAACCTGGGGATCTTAAATGAAAGCTAACTAGAGTACGAAATTTTTAAATCTCAATCCAAAGACAAACTGACTTCATATTTTACATTACTCTGATGTGGGAAATGAGAAAAGAATTCAAGTGATTTTTTTATTTACCATAGCTAATCATACGACCATTATACGTAAATGGCGAGTCTAAAGTGCTAGATTTTAAAAAACTTTAAAAGATCATTTTTAAATAACCTGGAAAATGTATAGAGCCATGCATACAAATCCTTATGTCTCCCAATTTCTTACTGAAATGCAAAACCAGTGCAACATGAAAAGAGATTATCAAATGTGTGAAATATAAAGAGGGTCTAGTTATGCACCTGAAACATGGAGCAGCTTTGGCAGAAGACTGAGTAGGCACAACCTACTCACTATGGGGAAGTCTCTGTAGAAAGAGGGCCAGTAACTCCCAGCCCTTATGAGTAGCTCTTGGATCTGAGTGTCTGAGGACCAGAGGTGAGCTGAGTAAGCAGAAATTCTGCTTGGTCATGTTCACTCAGGGTTGAGAGAGGATACAAAGAATGTAAGCAAACTTTGGAAAAGCCCTCACGGGCCTGGTGCTGTGGCTCCTGCCTGTAATCTCAACACCTCAGAAGGCCGAGGCTGGTGAATCAACCTGAGGTCAGGAGTTCAAGACCAGCCTAATGAAACCCCCATCCCTACTAAAAATACAAAAATTAGCTGGGTATAGTGGTCCATGCCTGTGATGCCAGCTACTTAGGAGGCTGAGGCTGGAGGATCTCTTGAACCCAGGAGGTGGAGTTTGCAGTGAGCCTAGATGACAGAGTGAGACCCTATAAACTTAGAGGGGAAATAGGAAAACTTAAAATATCAAAACCACCATACTAAGCCTGCTGTTATCAACAAACAACATGGAAGAAACAAAGCATTCTGGGAAATAAAAATCTGACTTCCAAATTTTAAAATGTAATAGAAATAAATAACATACAAGCTACCAAAGAAAATCTAGTTAATGAATTAGAAAGTTAGTTTAAAAGCCTCCTATTATTTAGAGAAGGGGTAGAAAATAGCTTTTGTCTTGTACCTCAATTATTAATGATAATAGTGGTTGCCTATGTTAAGAAAGATTCAGAGGTATTGTTTGGGTAAAATTCCTGTTCCATGGTTTGACTCCTAACTTTCAGTTAAAAATCACTAAGGGATCATTTAACATAAAGACAATAAAGCCTACATCTACTTGGGATGGACAATTTTCCTACAAAGAAACCAGAATCGGATTGGTTTAGATGTCTGTGCAGCAATATTTACCTAATTCTAAGGGAAAATGATTATGACTCTTGAATTCAACACTCAACTGACCCTCATACATGTACATTAAAAATAAATTAATTAAAAAATTAAATAAAAACACAGGAAATATGTCATTTAAGATGTCTTTTAACACATGAATTTTTTAATTGAACCAGGATAAAGAAATCAATAAAGAGAAAAGGATGGTACCAAAGAAAGATATCTGAGAAACGGACATTAAAGTGTTCATTTAAATGGAAACAATTGCCATGCATGTAGTTTTGAAGCTTAAAGCAAATATTGAAAAACATTCTTGCTTTATACTTAAAATTTAAATTTGCACCGAAGATGTTACATGGCTTCACTCCAACCTCAGAAGTGGTAACTGGATAAAGGAAGAAGAGTAATACTCATCCAGGGGGTATTATTTCGCTCTTGATGTTAATTAAAAAAATCAAGATTCAACTATGTGTTCTTTCAAAATGTGAGTGTGAAACTGCAGAATGTAAACACCTTCAAAAAGTCCTCCAAGGACGGCCGAGGCTACACTTCCGTTGGAAATGAAGAACCAGAATAAGGGATATGGAGTGTGGTGACAAGATGCTGACCGCGTGTGATCTGAGTTCAGGCTGTCAACATCCTGATGAATTTTCTTTTTAGAGGAGCTTTCCACAGGCAATTCTTAGCCTCTCCTCAAAAGAAGAAAACACCCATGTCAGTGACACTTCCCGAGATTCTTTCTGCTGCCCTCCTGGAATAAAACCAAATTAATCTATTGTTTTGGTGAGACTTTTTTCACATGTTTGCTGATGTGCATTTAAAGGGTTTCCTTTAAAATTGTTTTTTAATATGGATGTTTCAGTGACCAAAAAATAGAAGAGTTCGGTTTCTTCTACTAAAAAGAACATGTTCACCTGGTGGACAGCAAAATGGTTGAGTTTTTTACACACTCCCCAAACCACCCCCAATCGTTTGTGCAAATTAACATGGGGCTAAACTTGGAAACCTGACCTAATAATTTAAAGTAAAATGAATTAAGAAATAAGCATGATTGTGAATTATAAGTAAAATAAAACATTTCATTTTAATTTAATGTACAATTTGTTCTATTCAATAATAATGACATATATTTACAGAAACTGAATTGGAAACATAGTAATTATAAATAATGGGAAGAGGAAGTTTTCTTTTTTAATCTAAGATGTTCAGTCAATATCCTACAGGTTGTCAAAGTCAAGAGCTGCAGACCCAAGGCAGCTGTCAATCTGTCTACAGAACTTTCAGAGACAAAAGGAAATTACTTAATATCTAAGCACCAACTAACAGGGCTTTGGGAAAAGAAGATTCCAGTCTCTGATTCCCCCTGGGACCCTTCTAAGCCTTCCCAGGGTGCTCAGGCAGAAAATGCAGAGAGCACTGTGCACCAGGATGTTATTAAAATAATTTAAAAATACAAGCCCCAGGGAGCTGCAAATTGGGAAAGAAGTCACACACTGATAAGAAATATTTTTGAAAACCTTAACAAAAGAAGAAAAACTGCCCTGGGAACAAAACTGACTAAAAACTCCCCTTTTAATTTTAATATTGATCAAGTAAATTTGCAAAATCTGAGACTATTTGCCCAGCTAAGTGTACACAAAGTGTGCATGAGCATGTGTGCACACACAGAGTCCCGTGGGAACCCTCCCGTGCCATGGGAGGCTTGACGTGAAAAAGGGAAGAGTGGAGAGCAGATGAGACCATGAAACATGGCAGGGTGGGAGAAGAGGCAGTTGGACCGAATGAGACAGATAATACCTAGCCTATGGAGCGTCTATCAGTTCTGGAGTAAGTTAACTGATCTGAATTTGAACTTGCTACTTTAAGGCACATCATATATATTTTGCTACAATTAACTGTGCAACCAGATGTTAAATGATTTTTTTTTTCCTGGTCTCACCTGAGTCATCAAAGTTGAGAAGAACATGTCTCAATCACACCACACTCTGAAAAGGCATGCAGAACTCTGCATATAGTACACATGGTGGCCCAGAATTGGTTCTGAGGCTATTCACTCACCTCCAGAGTATAATAGAGAATGTTAATGATTTACAGTAAGAAAAAGATTGAGGATTTATCAGGCAAAGTTATTGGAATGCTCTACATTCCTTTCCCACATCAAAACAAACAAGGGTCTTGGAAAGAAATAATCAGAGAGCAAAGGTCACATGCTGGAATGGAGACTCACGTCTGTCTTCCCACCCTCACCCCTGCTGGATGCTTTCTGAGCTGCAGATGCTCCCTGGGAAGCCCCAGGGGAGTTCTCTCAGGAGAGCATTCAGTGTGCACCTCCCGGAGTGTAGAGACCAACACTGACACTAGACTCCCACCTGGGCAGGCGGGAGCAGCCCCTGGTGGCCATCTGTGGGGAACTCTTGTGCCAATGGTGGCATGACACTGACCTGTCCCACAGCCCAAGAAGATGCTTCTAGAAGTAGCTGGGATTGCATCATGGGGAAGGCCCTGCCAAGAGCCCTGCCTGCCAGGGGAAGCAATTCTAGCAGAAAGGAGCTTTGGGTTTTCCTGGAACAGAAGCCGTGGGCTGCCACAATCAAGCATAGGAGCAGAGCTCAGACCTTGCCAAGGAACCACAGAATCAGAGTGAACACCAGGTCTGTGAGGTATCTACAGGCACCATAAGAGAAAGAGAGAGATGCGTGTGTGTGTGTGTGTGTGTGTGAGAGAGAGAGAGAGAGAGAGCCAGTATTTCCCCTTCCCTGCCAGGAGCATGGCAGTAACCCCAGATGACTGCTACCTCATCCAGAAAGACCTTTTAACCCTTTATGTCTCCGCCTTCCAAGTCCTGGCCTCCACCCAAGAGGAGGAGTGAAGAAAACCAGGCAGGCTGGCATCCTCCTGCTCCAAGTTCTCAAGCTACTGATAGTCTCTCCATAGGGAAGGATGGATGCCTTGGGTGTTATGATAAATTGAACCAGGAAACAGTCTCAGCTTTCTAAACTGCTAATAAATGAGCGTGTCCTACTGAAACTAATGGAAAAGATGGGAAATCTGCTTGACAAAGCGTTCAAGGGTGAGACGGGAGAGTTGAGAAGCTGAGAATGTGTACAGCGGTGAGGGAAAAGACAGTGAAGGTAATGTATTGGTTATGAAAGGAAGTACACCGTGCTCATTCCCTAATGTGGAGTAATCATTCATCAGCATATCTGCATTCGTCTTCCTTAGGTTCTTAATAGTTGTCCCTTCTCTACAGAGCTGTAGTTGCCATGGGTCCTGCCTAACTATGGCATTAGGATGTTAGCACTCACAGTGGGGGACAGAGGAGCAGGCCATCCTCACCCAGAGACTTGTGCCAGCCTATGTTTGTTGCACATTTAGCAGGCATAAACGGATAAGAGATCAACTAGGTTGTTGACTAAGGAGGAAAATTCCTGTCATAAAGAATAAAACAGGCCAGGTGCGGTGGCTCACGACTGTAATCCCAGTACTTTGGGAGGCAAAGGTGGGTGGATCATTTGAGGTCAGGAGTTCGAGACCAGCCTGGCCAACATGAGCAAATCCCATCTTTACTGAAAATACAAAAAGTAACCAGGTGTGGTGGTGGGCGCTTGTAATCCCAGCTACTCGGGAGGCTGAGGCATGAGAATCTCTTGAATCTGCGAGACAGAGGTTGCAGTGAGAAGAAATGGTGATAGAATGAGACTCAGTCTCAAAAAAAAAAAAAAAAAGTAATACAATGAAAGAATCAACACTTTGGAGCAAATTATAGACATGGGAGTGAAGGGGAGTATGTCAGAAACACCTTCAAGGATTCACTTTGAATCATTGATAGTGGTAATACCATTAAGAAAATTAGAAAGATCTATAGGGAATCCGGAGAAGTCCTGGCAAAGCTTTGCTTATACGTGTTAACTGATGCCACAGATGATGTAAGCAGAGGGTCAAAGAAGTTAGAGGTTAAGGAGTAATCCAAGCAAAGAAAGAAATAAGCCAACACCTAACCCATGTATGAAGCTTGGGTGGGGAGAGCGAGAACACTTTTCCGACTTTAGGTCCTGTTTGCCATAAAAAAGCTAGACTCATATTAATGTGTCAAGTGTGATAAATGTTACAAAGAAAACCGTACAGGAGCACAAATGAGGAAGTGATTCCTTCTGGGTGGGAGGCAGTCAAAATGTAGCCGACTCTTGAAGGATGGATGACAGATATGAGGATCGATCCAGACCGAACCTCAGGAGGGAGCTTGCGGCAGAAGCTGTGATGTGATTTGATGCCAGCTGCAGAAGCAGGAAGCCCGGGGAGGCTCACGCTGCCAGCCTCGGGATCTGAGGAGGGCGCACAGAAAAGCAACTTGCTGGGGATAAGTGTCACCAGATCACATGGGAGACAGGGATTTGTATCTGTACTAATTTTTATGAAGTGATGGATCTGTTTGTTTATGGTACTAAGATGGGCAGAGGGCTTTGACGAGAAATGAAGGTTATTTGGAAGAAAGCAATAAAGATGATAAGGGTGATAGCTGGGGAGATGGGGAAAGAGTCGTCCTCCTCTGCAGAAAGGTTTCTGTGGGAACTCACAGCAGAATGATAATGAGAGCACAGCCAGTCCTGTGACAAAGAGGAGGGTGAGGGAGAGGCACACAGACTCGGGGACAGACCAGTTGCTAGGCAAGGAAACCAGGTGAAACTGAAAACAGCTCTCAGTTGTTGAGCCTGAACATCAGAATCATGGTGAGGAGCATAGATGATTTAAAAAACATCAAGGGAAGGCTCGGTCTTGTATTAGACATGAATACAAGGCAATGCTGGGACGCCTAGACACACACCAGGAACCAGCTGAAGGAAGGTAGAGAGGCAAAGTTTAAATTGCTCTCTGAGACAGAGAGTGGAAGCCATAGACCTTAGAAGAGTGGTTCTCAGACTTCAGCCCACCACAGCAGCACCTGGAGGGCTCCTTACAGCACAGATTGATGGGCCCACACCCAGAGCTTCTCAGCCAGCAGAGCCGGGAGGAAATTGGCACTTTCTGTGCAGGAGACACTGGTGCTCCTGGTTGTCTGAGGACCACACTTTAAGAACTACTGCCTTAGAAGTAACTGAGGAGGCAGTGGCTCAAAGTGTGGTCCCAGGGCAACTAGCAGCACCAGTTCTTTCTAAGGGGAAAGAACTGAAAAGAACCGAAACGAAAACAGGCCCCCGCCCTCAAAAGGCAGGCGGGGGAAAAAAGTCAGCCCTCTTCCCCTGAGAGTCTGGTTTTGCTGGCCTGGACCCAGGTGATGTCATCGGTATTTTTATTGCTCTCCAGGTGGTTCTGACATGCTTCCAGGATTGAGAAACGCTGATCAAGGAGGAGAAAAGAAAGTTATTTAGTCAAATTTTTTTAAAAGAAGCAGACAAAAAGCCCACTTTTCTTGGCACTGATCTAATTCTCTTTTCTTTCCTCAGGAAAAGCAGCTGAAACACCATTAGTTAACAGATTGCCCAATGAAGTCGTTGACAACTGCGATAAGACATTACTCACTATCTCAGTGTCTCCCAGAGACGAACAGTGGATGATGCTTCCAAAGCCAGATGTCCCTCCCCTCCCCAACTTTCTTTCCCCAGAAAGATGTCAACACTGTGGAGATTGTGCCATGAAGACGCCTGGTGTGGCATCACAATAGATGAAATATGAAGGACAATTCAACAGTTTTCTGAACAAATAAATGGATTTAACTTGAAGTTGGATTTGACTTCAAGAAAAATTACATTTCTGGTCCTCCTATGATCATGTACTAAGAATTATTTAACTGCAAATACAATTGTTATCTTTAGAGCTAGAAGGCCTCATTTTAGAATTGAAATGAATGGCAACCCAGACAGATAAAGTTTAGTCGAGATCATCCCACCGCAGAGGCAGAGCCGGTACTGGCCATCCCCCGACCACCCCAACACTCTCCAGGTCTCACACATCTAATCTCTGTCTCTGCCAAGGGAATTTTTTCTTTCCATTTATTCTTAGAAACAACTAAGGGAGTTTTAAGTTAAATACATGCTGCCAAATTGAACCCAAGAAAACTAAAGTCAAATACATTAGCAAACACTTAATGTCTTCTCTATTTTGACATTTCTCCCTCAATTCCTATTTCTGAGTAAGGGCTGTTCAGATGAATAAAAACATATTTTCAGGAATCTGAGCTCATAGGACCTACAGGACTGTGAAGTGGCAGACCGTGCATTTTCAGCAGTCAGCAATTCCGCTGGATTGAATTGGCATATTTCGAACTATGCATTTTTGTTAAAAAGGGTGTGTAAATGCATTCACAAAATAATCTGTACTCTTTCCCTAATTCATAGTTGCCTTCACAGAACCCAGTTTCTGATTTCACACTAAGCCCTTGCTGAGGATATGAGAGTAATAAAAAGGGGAGCCCTGGCTCTTCCTCTCCTGCACTGTGTTTCCTGGAAGTGGACTGAGAATAGAGCTTCCTCAGCCACCTTATACCTGCAGACAAACTCCATGAGTGTGCTTTAGAAGAAGGCTTCAATTTGAAGAAAGTCAAATAAAACAAGACAGTCTATCATTACCGCAGATGCAAGGGAACATGAACCCAGATTCAGATCCTAAGTCAGCTGTTCTGCAGGTAACTCTTAGGTGGCCAGGTCAGAGGCGTTATTCAAACTACCTCATCAATATTGATTCCTCAGTGGTCACGAATATACCATACTCATGCACGTTGTTAATAATAAAAGGGTAACTCTAAGGGAGGGAGTCGTGTCTATGAGAACTCTGTACTTTCTGTGTAATTTTTCTGTAAGCTTAAAATTGCTCTAAAAGTAAAGTTTATTCAGAAACAAACAAAAAAATCACGTTTCCTGAGTAAGTATTACATAAAATTTATCTAGGTTTTTACCTGCTTCTTCAAATGTTCTGACCTTCACTGAAAATCTCTTCTTCATTTTGAACATTCTTTTCGCTCCATTGAAATGCATTCTTCCTGGTAATTTTGTTTTGTACTCTGTACCCAGTGTGTTCTACATCAGCAAAAGCTTTAGGATAAGTCTCCCAGCCGACCAACCCCATTAAATGCCTGCTGACTCTTTGGACTACATAGGTTCTTATATGTGGATTTTTTTTCAATCAATATCTTGGAACAATCTTGGAGATTTGCAACAGTTTTTAAAAACTCACAAATGAATTGTGTAGCCTAGAATTATTTTTTAAATTACAATTAAGTTAGATATGTTATGAAGGCATACAATATCCACATTAATCTACCATTTATGTTATCAGTAAGGCTTCCAGTCAATAGTAGGCTATTAGTAATTCAGGTTTTGAGGAGTCAAAAGTTATGCATGAATTTTTTTTTTCTATGCAGGGGTTGGCTTCCTTAATGCCCTGCTGTTCCAGGGTGACCTTGCACACCCACATCACACACACACACACGCACACACACACACGCACACACACACACACGCACACACATTCGCACACAGGCACATCCACATTACCAGAGGCCACGTCAAAGAAAATTAAATGGAAAATCTCAGCAAATGATATGAGGTGGGACTCTAGGATATTTACTTTAAAAATAGTTTTGAATGTTGTGTATGTGATAATTCAAAGAATAAAATAGCTAACATAGAATGTGGAAAAGTACATTAACAGAATTCCTTTCAGCCTATTTAACTAGAGTCACGAGAAGGAATTTTAAAAGACTACTATCTATGCCCCTTTTCTATGAACCCTAATATAATGGAGATAGAATTTAAATTTCTATTAGATTCCATCTTTCGAAATTGATTATAAAGTCTTACACTCACAAATAGGAACTCTGTAGACTCAGCTATCTCTTTTTTCCAAGATGGGATTTCTCTCTTCATCAGGTCATTGTGTTTGCAATGAGTCCATGGCGAGAGCAACTTCTCTGAAGCTTCCATTCCACAGGGGTTCCACCTTCACATGTATCCCTCAGAGGCATCCTGCAACCACTTCACCCATCCAAGTACTCAGTTGTAGGATTCAAAAGCAAATTGCAGGGTTTGCTGCCTGGAAGAGGAGCACAGAGTCAAAACATGAGAGAGCAAAATCTATGAGTTGACAATATCGTGGACACAGATAGATACATGCAGAATATCCGCTAAGAAATAAGCAATACACTTAAACAACAGAACTATGAGTACATGTAGCGAGTGCTGGGTAGAGATGACAGCAGTTTTGTGTCCTGTTAGCACTAAGTCAGAAAGCTGGGTTGAAGTGAATGTGAGGGTGCAAAAGGCCATTAAAATATTTAAGGAGCAGTCCCAATATTTTTAAAACATGAAGGAAAACTTGCAAGCAATCTCCGGGGCTGGAGGGAAAGAAATGCAAAGACCCTCAGCCTGCTCCACAATTATCTTAAGCATTCCAATAACTGACATGTTGCTGAATGTTATGACTATTTGTTTATTGTCGACTGTTCTTGGCACTGCCCAGTGTAGCCGAAGATTCCTTGCCTACAGTAAAGGCTTACTCAGACAACAGACCAGGGAGAAAGAAAGTTGTCCTTAAGAAAAGTGGCATTTCAGAGGGAAAGGAGTTCCACCAGAGGCAAAGAAACCCCCGTTCACCGCAGAACCAGAGCTCAGTATCTCTTACGTCTATCTGTGAAAGCCGTCATGGAACCCCAGGCAGGGGTAGGCGGTTGCTACACAATGGTATGTATTGTAATCCCCCGTTTTCAGACACATTTTTCTGAAAGCAAAAACTTTGCTGGCTTGGATTGTATAAACCTAGTGGGATTTTTTACTTTTCCTTGGAAGGCGTTTGTCTCCCAGTATCATAAAACTTAACAGTCTGCTTTTCATGGTAACAGTGTGACCTCGTGGTCCCCGATGCTCAGGGTGTCTGTGTACAGTGCATAATTTCCCTTTATTTCCTCTGAATTCTGCCTCTCCACCCTTTGTCAGTCTAAATGGGCTTTAGTGTCTAATTTATCTCTTTATTTTCTCCGGCAATGTACCAGTTTTTCTTCTAGATCACCACTTTGCCTGATTTTGAGGTTGCCGTTTTAATTTTAGCATAATGCTTGGATTTACGAGAACCATCAAAAAGGCAAGATCATTGGGCTTGTTGCCCTTCCTGGGACTCTCTTTTCACTTTGGTGTCTGCTGTGTTAGCGATTTAACGTCAGACCAGTCCATGAACCCAGGAGCCCAAGGGAAGCAAATAATGCCACTAGACAGAAATGAAAACCCAAACGTTATTATTAAATGAAAACTACACTGTCTTGCACCTGGCAATCTGTACTAAGGCATTCAGATCGCGTATGTAAATGTTATTCAGCACACTCACAGCCACATTCCTTTGATGGCACTGAGGTGGTACTTAAAAAGGAGCAGGTTCCACATCAGAATCCCCAGCATCTCCCAGATAATCAAGACCACACATCCTCTTCCGGGGTCCTGTTTCCCTGGCTGCTCCTCACACCTGAATCCTCACCAGCCCACTGTGCTCTTTACTGCTCTTTCACTACCATGCAGAAACAATGTTTTCCTTTCCAGTGTCTTTAAAATTTGGCCAAATTCTCCACCAAACTTCAGGAATTATTCATTACCTCATGTCCTTTATCCAGAACAACAGCCTAGCATGTGTTTTGGTGAGCTGAATATTCTAGCCCAGCACTGCTGTGTCATGCCTGAATGACCATCGTTTAAATGCCAAAGGTGGGGAAAGAGAAAACACTTCTAGGGCCATGTTGAGAGCTGGGCCCTGCGACTCTTCTCAGTCTCCTCTGACCCTTCTCTTTCTCCCTCCTGCTCTGTGCTATGCTTGTGTCTGGTCAGCTTCCTTCTTGACAGTGACACAATTCCATGACTCAGGACATTGGCCTGGCTTCCCGCTGCCCAGGACAGGAGGGGACACCTGGGAGTGCTTATAAGACAGCTCTTCTGAGGTGGAGGGAGGTAGGAAGAAGCAAGGTAGATCAAAGACTCCCTCTCTCCCTCTCCGGAATTATCTGTGTGTGATTCCTCCCTTCAGCTCGCCTGGAGAAGTCCTGTGGAACATGGGGCCACATGCTGAGAGACTGGTGGGTCTCCTGGGGGCTTCTGGAGCAGGAGGCAATGCTGGACATCACACCACTTCTACTTCACAGCTTTCTTGTCTCACCTCCCTTCTCCTCCATCCTCACCACCTCATGAAGGACTGGCACCTGCTTTTTACCCCAGGCTCTGCTTTCTGAGGGACGGGGGCCCACTGAAATGTCCTTCCTGCAGGACACAAAGGTCAGCCTTGGAGAACTCCAAGGGAATGAGCACTGAGCCGCCCAGCAATGTAGAAAAGTGCACACTTCTCTGAGCTGCTGAGTGTCCTGACCTGCTGTCGAGTTTGGGTGGAAAAAGGATGACCGACAATGAGACAGGAACCTCAGAGCCCGTCAGTCACCAGGAAGGCAAGCGGATTTCTCCTCTAGGGGGCAGAGAGGAGAACCACATGTTTGGTCTTTTTCTCAGATTTAACTTCATTGGAATAAAAGCTGCATAAGGCACTATGTATTAGTCAGGGTTCTCTAGAGGGACAGAACTAAGAGGATATATGTATATATAACGGGGAGTTTATTAAGAAGTATTGATTCACACCGACATAAGGTGAGGTCCAACAATAGGCTGTCTGCAAGCTGAAGGGCAAGGAAGTCAGTCCAAGTCCCAAAACCTCAAAAGCAGGGAGGCCGACCGTGCAGCCTTCTGTTTGTGGCCGAAGGACCGACAGTCCCAAAGCTGAAGAAACTGGAGTCCCAACTTCTCGGGCAGAAAGCATCCAGCACAGGAGAAAGATGAGGCTGGGAGACTAAACCAGTCTAGTCTTCCCATGTTCTTCCGCCTGCTTTTATACTAGCCAGGCTGACAGCCGATTAGATTGTGCCCACCCAGACTGAGGGTGGGTGGGTCTGCCTCTTCCAGTCCACTGACTCAAATGTTCATCTCTTTTGGCGACTCCCCTGGCAGACACATCCAGGGACAATACTTTACATCTTTCAATCCAATCAAGTTGACACTCAGTGTTAACCACCACGTACTGTGACATCCAAGTCTTGATCCACTAAAATTCAGCCCTTTGGGGAAAAAACTCACTCCCTGATTACAGCCCCTTCCTCATGTGCAGCTCAGGGAGCAGAGGAGGTGAGTGAGATGGTGTCTCCAGGAGGAAGATGTCCTGGCTCTGAGCTTCTGCTCTGGAGCTGGGGCTCAGTCAAGATGAAGTGGTGGTGACGGTCCTGCCGGCTGGCTTTGTGTTCTCAAGTGTTTTACCATGTGCAAAGAAATGCAGAGAGGCACACCTATTTAACAACCCAGCCCGGTTTGTTTCCAGCCTGAAATCCCCGGGGACGTGGCCTCCAGACCATTTTGTATTTGTTGCATTCTTGTTCCCTTCATATTCCAATGAGTCCCTCAGATCCAGACCATTCAGGATCCAGTTCTAATCCAATTCCATGGAGAGGCTTCCCTGACACCTTCCTCTTCTACTGTCATGACATTGCTGCCATCACTGTTGTGTGGATGGCATAGATCATGTTCAAGTAGATCATGTTCTAAGTCACAGAATCACTCCACTCAAGTACAAGAAGAGCGTGCAGTAAAGGATTAATTCAGGCCTTACTGATCGAGTCTTGCACATTCTAAGTAGAGGCCCTTCCCTGACCAACTCCTGGGAGATGACCTCTGAGCCTCTGCCTTCTGTCTTCCTTGCTGTGTTGTCCTCCTAATGTGGCATTATTGTCCCCTATCCTGCACTCCTTGGGCTTATCACTCTGGCATGGATGGACTTTTAATCCCCCATTGGCTCCTGGATGTGAAGTTACTTGTGTCAAGTAAATGATCTGAATTAAATTAAGAGCCCAAGAGTCTATAACTATTCCTGACAGGGGTGTTATCTGTCACTTTTTAATTAGTTATATATCTCACCCTTTTGTTTTTAGGGAGATGCTGGACCTAAATCCATGAATCACTGTCCATATCCACAGAGGTGCTGGGGAATCACGTCGGCAGCCATCGCAATACTACTGATGCTCAGTGAAGGCCAGTCACGTGGCAGCAACTTCATAGAACGTTGTAAACATAATGTCATTCGCCAGAAACAAGTTGCCTTGTAGGTGTGCAGGTCCCCGTGCAATAGACAGAAATTCATCAATTGAACCCCTACTCGCCATTGTGATGGTATTGGGGGGTGGGGCCCTGGGAGATAATCGTGTTTACACGGGGTCCTGAGAGTGGGATTCTGATATGGTTTGGATTTGTGTCCCTGCCCAAATCTCAGGTCCAGCTGGAGGACGGATCTGGTAGGAGGTGATTGTATCATGGGGCGGATTTCCCCCTTGCTGTTCTCATGGTAGTGGGAGAGTTCTCATGAGATCTGATGGTTTAAAAGTGTGTATCACTTCCTCCCCACTCTTTCTCTCCTGCTGACATGTAAAAAAGGTGCTTGCTTCCCCCTCAGCTTCCACCATGATTGTAAGTTTCCTGAGGCCTCCCAGTCATGCTTCCTGTTAACTCTGCAGAACTGTGAGTCCATTAAACCTTTTTTCTTCATAATTTACCCAGTTTCAGGTGGTTCTTTATAGCAGTGTGAGAACACACTAAATACAGGTGCCCATAATAGGATTAGTGCCTTTCTAAGAAGAGACTTTGGAGAACTCACCCTGTCCCTTCCCACAAGCAAGAAAGACCCATAAGAAAGAAGATGGCTGTTAGCAAGCCAGGAAGAGCCCTCGCCAGAAACAAACCAAGCTGGCACCCTGTTTTCAGACTTCCAGCCTCCAGAACCCTGAGAAAATGCATTTCAGTTGTTTCAGTCCACAGCCTATGGGGTTTTGTTATGACAGCTGGAACTGACTAAAATACCCTGTTTCTCAGATGAGGAACTGAAGCACCAAGAGGTTAATGAACCTCCCCTAGAAATGCAACCAAAGATGGAAGGAGCTGAAACTTTCATATATTTCAGTTGACATATAACCAACAAATTAAGTTGCAGTTGATAGAAGCATCCAATTTCTAGATAATCTAGATAAAATTACTGAATTTCTAGATGATTGAGTCCCATTTATTTATAAACTTTTGAAAGAGACTTTAAAAATTTCACAATTTCATTATTTTCTTACTTAAAATTTTTTCACATTGAAATAATGTGAAATTTATAGAAGAGTTGCAAAGATACTACAGAGAGTTTCCAGGTATCTTCCACTCAGCTGGCTCTAATGTTATCACTTTACATATGTTGGGGTTCAGAAAACAATGTCCCAAAGTACTGTGCTTCGACCTCCTGGCCTTTTTGAACTAAAAAAGCAACCCAAGAACCAAGTTTCTATGACACTCCTGCTCCTGTGCATGAATCCTGCCCCTCTACCACTTCAGAAGCCCAGGCAAGGGGCCTCATCTGAGGTTCACTTCCCAAACTAAGGGAAGTTTCTCTAGAGGGAATGCAGATGTCCAGAGCCTGCTCCTTATAATTCCATCAAACAAGGAAGATTAACTCATGGGGGAAAAAACTAGCAGGGCCATCGCCCCCAGAGCCCACAGAGACTCTGTCCCAGGCATTTGTCTGTTCTTCAAGCCCATTCATCTCCCCTACAAATCATTTACTTTTCTTCTAACAGTACCTACAGCACCTGCTTCCCTTTCCCCCGTGAAAAAGGTTATATACATTTCATTGGCTTGCTGGGTATTGTGACGTCTCCATGCACATAATAAATGCATGTCTTATCTCCTGTTTATCAGTTGATTTCAGTTCGTATCTCAGACTCAAATATCAAACTTCAACAGGGAAGAGAGAGGGTTCTCTTGCCCCAACATATAATTTATTGTTGTGTATTTATCAAAAATAAAAGAAAAAAGTATGAGTGCAATACTAGAAACTAAATTCCAGACTTCATTCAGATTTCAGCAGTCTTTCCACAGAACAGCATCCTCTGTCCAATGCAGGATTCCACATCATCCGGGTGGTTTCCTGGGCACACAACCCAGGCAGTGCCAGGTCCCAGCCAGTTCTTTGAGTTGCATTTATTCCTGTTACCTTCTTCTCCTCTGATCGTGGCAGCTTCTCAGTCTTTCCTTGTAAGTGACAGTTTTGAAGATTGCATGTCAGGTATTTTGTTGAATATTTCTCAGTTTGGATTTGTTTAATGTCTTCTCATGATTAGACTGCAGTATGGCTTTTTGGTAAGATGCCATAAATTTTTTTGACATTAACTTCATAAATGAAAATAAATTATTTAAAATTACTTCAGCAAATAGAGAACTCTGGCAAAACTGTGGTCAGTCAAATAAATCCTATTCTTTGCAAAGCATACCATTTCTCTTTTGATTGGTGAGACAATAAATATTTATGGATACTTCCAGCTTCTGCTGATTTGTTTTTGTTGAAGTAAATTACACATAGCATAGAATTAAACAGTTTAAAGTTTAACCATATTAAGTGTACTGTTCAGAGGTAATTGGTGCATTTATTAATGAAGTAAGTAAGCAGAAAATATAAGAGAAGAATTAAATCATGATTCACAATTAGCTTTAAAGCACAGTATTTAGTTGTTCATTCTTTTCTTTCCACAATGTACAAATTATGTCTCACTATTCTCAGAAAAAAAATTGGCATCCATTTTATAGTTATGTATATGTATGTGTTTGTGTACACAAACATATGTGTGTGTACATATACATGTACATATATGTATATATATGATTGTCATATATATTATCAAATAAGTTGCCAGGTTGCTTACAGAAGATGTTTTCTAGTATCCATGTGACTAGAACTTTAGTTTATAAACTTGAATTTGTAAAGAGAAAAAGCAATACTTATCCAAGGGGAGTAACTCGAAAGCATTTGTTAAATGGTACGCTATTTGTCCTAAGCATTTTTCTCATGAATCCTTCCGTCACACACCATAACTTTGGAATTTTCCAGATGTAAATGCATAATGTTGTAGTTAATTTATCTAATTTTTCACTTTGTCTTACATGTATTAATGGGAAAAAAAAAAGCTAAACTTTGTAAAATACTTGAAGAGGTTTATTCTGAGCCAAATATGAGTGACCATGGCCCAAGACACAGCCCCAAGAAGCCCTGAGAACATGCAAGTTGGTCAGGTTACAGCTTGATTCTACACATTCTAGGGAGGCAGTAGTTACATACATTAATACCTGCACGGTATTAATAATGTATGCAAAGACATATGTATGCATACACACATTAATACCTGTAGAGGATACATTTATTCAGCCTGGAAAGGCAGAACATCTAGAAGCAAGGGGGCTCATAGGTCATAAACTGGATTCAAAGATTTTCTGATTGGCAATTGGTTGAAAGAGTTAAGCTTTGCTGAAAGCTTTGTAGTCAGCAGAAAGACATACTTGAGTTAAGATAAGAGAGGTTGTAGAAGCCAAAGTTCTTGTCATGTAGATGAAGCCTCCAGGTAGTGGGCTTCAGAGAGAATAGATGGTAAATGTCTCTTTTCTGACCTGAAAAGATGTCAGACTCTGTGGAAAAGATCTAGTCAGGAAAGGAGATTCTCTACAAAATGCGAATTTCCCCCCACAAGAGAAGGCTGTACAGAGCCCTTCCAAAATATGTCAAAGAAATATTAACATATAGTGGGGTACAACACTTTGATTTCCTTCAGGGTCTGTTCTCTGTCATGTGATGCTATACCAGAGTCAGGTTGGAATTCGGGTATCTTAATGCTACAAAAATTTGGTTTCATCAGTCTTAAGCTCTCCATTTTCATGTTAATGCTAGTCGGTTATGTCTAAATTCCAAAAGGGAGGAGGGTAAAATAATGCATATCTGGCCGCCTTTTCCATCATGACATGAACTGGTTTTTGAGTTGGCTGTGGGGCTTAGAATTTTATCTTTGGTTTATGTATGCCTAGCTAGAACACTTGAAACTTTGCAGGAAGAAGCCACAGCAATTCACCTTTAGAATCCTAAATCTAGTATATCATTTCCTAAATGATATCTTAACAGATACTGATCCCTTTGCAAGGACCCTCAGGAAAGCTCTTCTCTGTCTGTTAAAGCCTAGGCTACCCAGTGGGAGACTTCCCTTACCTGCAGATTCCCCAGCAGAATAAAGGCTAGGACTGTTCTGCTCCAAGAAATCCACCTTGCTTGGTCAGATCCTGCATTTCTGGAACTTATTTGATCACAGATTCCTTTGATCAAGAAACATCAGTTAGCATGCCCTTTGGGAGGGTGTGATCCTAGAAAGTTTTCTTGTTTAGAGTAGAACCTGGTTATTGATCATGATGTTTTAAAACACCAAAATGGTTTTGTTCTTGTCTTGGTTCTTTTCCACCTGTGATAAACAAACGTCATGCGGAGAGCACACAAAAGCTACCCGCAAGGGCATCCCAGGGGCAAAATCAGCATTTATGTCATGCTCCTTTGTGTGACTTTGGTTATGTTAACTAAAATCCTGGTTACTCACTTTTCAAGTTACCCCCCAAAACAGGAGTGAGCCTTGATCAGAAACGGTAGAGAGGAAATTGGGTGTTTGCCAAATGAAATGTGCAAACATGAAACAAACATTTGCTGACTGTTAATGCTTTGATTGGCAACCTAAGGGCATTCTTTAATGCACTGAAAGGAAACCAGAGCACAAACGAGGTGATTCCGTTGCATTTCCTCATTCCCTAGTCGGGGAAGGAAAAGCAAGCATAAGCCATGTGCTCAGCATAAGGATTCACTGCTAAGGGTCTTCTTAACCTCAAAAGGTAGTCCCTGCCAGTGATGATTTCCCTCCGGGAGATTAGAATATTCACCCACAGAAAGGTGGCGTTCCCAGGCACAGAAAGGGTGGAAAATCATCGTGAAAGTGACAAGTTTTTACGTTTTGGCCAAAACAGTGGAATGAAGACAGTCCTCTCTTGAGGCACAATGACCGGTAGCTGTCAATAGCAAGTGTGTCCTCCACATTTATAGCCAACCAAACCCCTTGAGTAAAATAGGACACAAAACTCTGAGAACCTGAGTGGGGTCCCTGGGGAAGACAGGAGCATCTTTCAGGAGATGTTTGGTGACAGCAGAGACTCTGAAGCCAGGAGAACCGATCCAAGCCCAGCCTGGCCAGGTGCTCTCCAGCCGTGGCCACCACTTAACATCTCTTTGTCACAATTCATCCTCATCGGAAGGTAGGGATAATAACAGTATTATGACCAGAAAGCGGTCCTGATCCAGACCCCAAGAGAGGAATCTTGGATCTCACACAAGAAAGAATTTGAGGCGAATCCATGGAATAAAGAAAAAGCAAGTGTATTAGGAAACTAAAGGAAGGAAGAATGGCTACTCCATAAGCAGAGCAGGGTGTTCCCGAAAATAAGGGGAAGAAGCCTCCCACTCTAGGTATAATGCTTGTTTATATATAGGATAACAAAAAAAAATCATGGGAGATGTGCCCTACTACAAGAGTTTGTGATAAAGTATTAATTTTCATTAATTACTGTATTTACAAGAATCGATGTTATTATCTTTAAAGCAAAATTAGGAATGCTTTTGTCCTCAAGATATCAGAATATCAGGACATTCCTGACCCTGGGTGTGTTTAGTAAACATTATTAATCTGTTCTCTTAACCATAAACGTCTAGAGGCTAAGAATGCGGAATTCCTGAGAATGCAGCCCAGCAAGTCACAGCCTCATGTTTCCTAGCCTTCATTCAAGATGGAGTCACTCTGGTTCTAATGCCTCTTCAAAGGGTGACTGGTGATAATCAAAGAGTTAATAGAGTCTCTGGCACAGATCGTGTGCTGTAGGACTGTTACCTGGAATCAATCATCAGAATAGAGGGAGTTGTCTTCCTGGCACACATAGGAGCAATGTGGCCAGGCCTGACTTCAAGCTACTCTGGATTACTAGGGTTGCTCTAAACCTGCCTGGAGTTACCTGATAAGGAGAAGAGAACACACCAGCAGCGGACCTCATGGGAAACAGGGAAGAACTTGAACTTCACACGTTGCTGTTCTTCCATTCACTGCCATTGCCTCATGCATGCTCTGGGCCTTGCTGGCTCTGAGGAGATGCCGGCATACAAGCTGGGGTCCTTACTATGAGCTTTTCTATCCATGCAATGAGTGGGAAATTGTACTTATGGGAGGCAGGGCCACTGAACCTCTAATCACCAAACAGGGGCTGCTGTGGGTGACGTTGCAGCCATGCTGGTCATTTGTTTATATTTTGGTATTTGTTTAAAATGTTGACTTTGGGTGTGCTGCTTTCGTATTTTCAACTTTGGAAAAAGTTTATGCTTTAGAAAATTATGATTATAAGCCAGAGTGTCAGATGTGCCCTCAACAGTTTAATTAAAAAAAAATTGAGCACCACCTGGGTAACATGGCAAAATCCCATCTCTATAAAAAATACAAAAATTAACCAGGTATGCTGGCACACATCTGTAGTCCCAGCTACTCCAGAGGCTGAAGTGGGAGGATCACTTGAACCCAGGATGCAAGGCTGCAGTGAGCCATGATTGTGCCACTGTACTCCAGACTGGGTGACAGAGTGAGTCCCCGTCTCAAAAAAATAAAAATAAAAAAAAACTTGAAACGCCCCCAGGGAATATGGAGAACATTTTCTCTCTCTTTTTCCCTCTGTCTCTCCCCACAGAGGCTGTGTGTCTGTGTGTGTTTGTGTGGGGAGAGCTACACCTGTTTGGGCAAGATTGCCACAACCTCCACTTTTAGCCCAGGGTGAGCTGGTCTGTGCCCACACCTCAGCCAAGACCCTCAGTGTGGCTCCGCCGTCCTGGGAGCTAAGGAGTTCACTCTGCTTAGATGAAGGGGAAATCTCTTGGCTGGGGGGAAATTGAAGTCCCAGCATAATATATAGCAGAGAGGCCCAAAAAGAATTTGAGAGACTACAGCGTTGTGTTATGTTAACCACAGTTACCGAGTGATGAATGTGGTCACTGGAACACTGGAAATACCACTTGGAGTCAGAAATAAGTTATGTAAAGAGTGAACAATTAACCGAGGTCGAGAGGTGATTTGAGCAGCACAGGTCACCCGGGCATTGTCCCATCATCTCTGGGTCAGGTGGGATGTTATTTCACAGCATCCATCACTGCTTATCATGCAAAAGGGAGACCAGTTTGCTTCGTCACATCTCGGCCATCTTATGTCCTCAGTGTCACTCCCATGTGCCTGCCGCCTTCATGGGAAACTCAGTATGAAAACTGGCAATGTACAGAGAGAATTGGACACTTAAACCTACAAGCTGAGCATGCAAATTTCAGTCCTTGATGCCCCATGTCCAAGAGAAAACAGTGGCAGTACACTGAGGCTCAGCAAAGTAATATCATGTCATTCAAAACAGCCACCCTAGTATGGTGACAAACAGCAAGAAACACATCAATTCGTTAAAATGGGAATAGCTAACATGTGAGTACCAATTATTTATATTGCTATTCATCTTGTGACATAATCCATCTTATGACATTCATCTTATGATGTAAATAAAGAAAAAACATATTGCTCTTACTTCAACTATTGATTAGGATTGAAAAATTAAACATTCATTCCTTCTGTTATTGCAGAATATTATTTCCTTTGTGTCCTAAAATATCTATTCTTTGTTTATTCTCATCTCATCTTTATAGATAACTGTGAGTCATTCTGGAACTGAGTTTTAGTCTTCTAACCTGCAAGTGATATATAGAATAGTCGATCACTCCTTCTGTCCCTAGAAGTAGTAGATTTCGGTTAAACAAAATGGATATGCATTTCTCTTTCATGAAAGAGCAGCTGGTCAGAGGGTGGCAGGCTGTGGGATGGGCTTTGCAGGATTTTTGGAGGCCCCTGATGTCTGAGAACAGCATCCTCCTCAGCACTCCACACACAATTACCACATCATTGTCCCAAGATTGTCACTAGTGCACCAGCCATTATATCTATTTCCAGCCAGCAGAAAGGAGGCAGAAAGAACATTTTTCCTCCAAGAATATTACCTGCTTCTGCTCTGCTTATATTCTGCTAGTTAGAACTGATCTCTTGACCTCAACACGCTTCAGCACAAACTGGAAAATGTAGCCTTTATTCAGTTGGGCCCCCTATGCCCAAGTTAGAATAAAAAACAAGGGGTCTTATTACTCAGCAAGAGGGGAAAACCCCTACTGGGAGCTACTGTGCCAGCTCAGCCATATTCTTTCATCTTATGACGTGAGTAGATTATTCAAGTGTTCACGGAGGTAACATATATTATACGCCATAAGTTCTTTTCATGTTTCTGGGTTATTTGGAGCCATGACTGTGTAAGAAACTAGAATATCTCCCTTGAAAATATGTGTGAACTAAGAAAGTAAAGCTCACACGGCCTGTCAAACCTTCACTCACCCCCACCATCACACCATCATCTCTCAATCCTCTGACTCTCCCCATGCACAGGACAAAACTGTTCTCTGAAATTTGCTTGTCTACCTAGAAACCAGACCCGCCAGAGAGAAACACAATTGCCTAACCTGAAAGACAAGATAATGTCCGCCTTATGGGTTCATTCATTCCCCTAGAAGGTCATTCACTCCTACAGCCCCATCCCCCCTTTTCCTATAATTAAGTGCATATAAGAATCTGTACCTTACTGGGTTATTGGGTAACCATGTTCCTGTGATTTCTCCATGCTATGCACATTAAAATAAGTGTTTATGTCCTTGACATAGTTTGGCGGTGTCTCCACGCAAATCTCATCTTGATTTGTAGTTCCCATAATTTCTACATGTGGTGGGAGGGACCTGGTGGGATATAACTGAATCATGGGGCAGTGAAGTTACCTCACGCTATTCTCGTGATAGTGAGTTCCCACAAGGTCTGATGGTTTTATAAGAGGCTTTTTCTTCTTTTGCTTGGCACTTCTCCTTGCTGCTGCCATGTGAAGAAGGACATGCTTGTTTCCCCTTCCACCATGATTGTAAGTTCCTGAGGCCTTCCCAGCCATGCTGAACTGTGAGTCAATTAAACCTCTTTCCTTTATAAATTACCTAGTCTTGGGTATGTCTTTATTACCAGGATGAGAACAGACTAATGTAGTCTTTTTTCCTTATTAATCTGCCTTTTGTGGGTTGATTTTCAGCCAAATTTCAGAGGGTGAAGGGGAAGCTTTCCTTTCACTCCTACAGATTTGGCATAGTGAGCAGGGTTGACCCAAACCATCTGCTGTTCTGGAAGCCACAGTCAAGGAAACCCAGGATCTGACAACCGGTAAAAAGAAAAGATGACAAGTCCTCACTACTCCCAGTCTCTCTCTCTCTCTCTCTCTCTCTCTCTCTCTGTGTGTGTGTGTGTGTGTGTGTGTGTGTGTGTGTGTGTGAAATCTGGTCACCACTGCATATCTCTTTTTCCTTTCTAAATTTAATATTAATGGGAGGAAAGCATTGTATGGCTAGTCTTAGGAGTAGCAATTCTGGCATACTTTTGGTGTGAATATTTATATAGTGTGTTCCTTTTCCTTCCAGAAATAGTCTTTGCTTTTCTTTTGTTCTTGTCTTCTTGTGTTATTTTGTTGTAAAGAGGGGTACCTTAGGACAACCTGATGAGGTTTCCCTTCATCTTGATTTAGAAAACTGGCTTTTGTGACCAAATGGGAAGGTTCTCCCCTGGCTTTTGTGACCAAATGGGAAGGTTCTCCCCGGCCTCTGCCAACTGGGAGCATGACTTCATGTTACATCTAGTGACCACTCGGAAAGGACTGGGAATCTCAAGACACATAAAATTTTAAGCAGCACTCTCTTTGCTCTGAATATGTCAAGCTCTCAGGAGAGTTTGTCTTAATAAGTTTGATCTCTATTTTCTGTTTAGTACTGGAAAAGTCCAGTCCCAGAAGGGCCCACCTGGCATCCCAGGTTAGCAGGCTTGTTACTGGAGCCACCTCCACATGCCCCTGCATCCATGCAATCCTGAGACCAGATAGCTCACACTGCACCATCCTTAACCGCCCAGGGTGGCAAAGACTTTTTGCTTCCTTAGCCTACCTCTGAAAGTGAATTTTTGAGGATCATAAGGACTGCCTCCTTGGTGCCCGCTCCAGGAATGCCTCTTATTTATATAGTAAAAACATATCCTAAGCCTAGAAGGTGACTCCTGGTCTTTCCATAAAGAGGCTTGTTAGATTGAGTCACTATTGAAATAAGTATACCACTGGAAGGTCAGAAGATAAATTATTTGCATTGTAAGATTCCTATATTTAAAAAATATTTTAGAAATATCTCATCCTAAGCAAGACCTTATTTTTCGTCACAGGAGGATCAAGTTAAAAGAGACGTGCATAATAATGTCATGGCTAGAAATTCTCTTGACAAGTTGAAGTACAAAAATCTAACCTAAAACAAGAGTTAAAATCCTTTGAATGTTCCAAATGTCTTCTTTGGATTCCCTGGGGGATTTGTAAAAAAGGCACCCACTCCTACACCAGTGGTTACAATTGGGCACTTTCACTGCGGTAGCCTGAATGTGGTTCCATTTACTGATTCTCTTTCAGGGGGCCAGTCCTTTGGAAATGTAAGCGCTTTAACACAGGGAATCAAAATATATATATTTATAATAATTTGTTTACATGATTTGTATGTTCCTTCACCTCTGGGGTACCCATTCATTATCATTCTTTCTTCCCCCGGGGATAGCTTTTGATTTCCTATTTGTTTTACTGTTTGTCTCTTTGGATTTTTCATCTATCAATGTACAAGCTTGTTGAATTTTTGAGTACAGGTGCCCAACCGAAAAGGTGAGAGCCCTGGAGAATATGACCAGACAGAGATGTGTGCCACACCCCATTTTCCATCAGCAAACCCTCCGTTTATTCAGCCATCATTGTGAGGAGTCTGGATCTCGAAAAGGCTGCAGCTTTGGCTTCCTTTTTAGAGACCTTGGTTAAACCCATAAAGTGCTTCTTGGTTTTAGTATCACATGTGCTTGTGTGTTTTGGTTTTAAGTCATTTGTTTAGGCATGTTTAGGCATTAGGTTTAAAGGTTTGGTTTCTATCTAGAGTGTGATAGTATCTTTTTCTCATTTACCTTTCTTTCTCTAATGGGCAGAAGAGACATGCCTCTCACCACCTCTGGGATCTGAACTGGTGAACAGATAAGCTGGTATCCTCCCAGACAGGGGGCTGGTATCCTCCCGGACAGGGGGCTGGGATCCTCCCGGACAGGGGGCTGGGATCCTCCCGGACAGGGGGCTGGGGACATTGCACTCACAGCTGCCATTCCTTTGGCTCCAGCAAAGGCCAGCTGCTCGAGTGACAGAAGGTTTTCTACTCATACACTTAAAAGAATTTTTTAGAGCTCTACAGTCAAATGTCAACTCAATTAAAAGCTTTTATTCTTTTGTGGTCTCTTTTAAATACTATATCTTCAATGGGAATGTCTTAGTCAACTAGAAAAAATTTTCTCTAAGCCTTGTTGACTAGAATGTCACTGGCCTTTTGGAAAACTTAACATCCCCCATAATTGGCTCCTCTAACACTTGTTCTTTCATTTACTTGTATTCCTCCTTCCTTCTGCCACCTTCAACACCACACGGAGGGATATAGATAGGACTTACTTCTGGTGACCCTGGGACCCTTGGCTTTGTGTTACTCTTTGAGGAACCCACAAAAAAGTCACCACTGATCCCTTCTTTTGCAGTCACTTGTTTTTCTCGTGGAACCCTAAGAGTCATGGAAAAGTTCCTCTCAGGTTTATTGATTTTCTCTCCTTATATTAAACTCCCTGATCTCTTTGGCTTTTAGATATGTAACATGTACACATGTGTGTTGTACATTGTGTCTACATGTGTTCTGTGTGTGTAATATATACATGTGTGCCTATGTTTGTATTATCTGCATGTTTCCAAATTGACTTAAAATAAACAAGTACTCATAAATTAAATAACCAGTCAAAGTGCTTTTGAAATTCTCATAACATTAGTGATCTTTGGTAAATAAAGCCATTTTTAAATTGTGGTGAAATAAAATAAAAACATCTTTAGAATTTAATTTAGATGTTTTTTCCTGAGTCTACTGGTCAAATTTATGCTGTCTCAACTAGGTGTTTTAGGATTATAAAAGTGTTGCTTCTGGGATATTTTTTGACACTTGCTTGATTTGTCTATAAAGTACAGATAGAAAGACCGGTTACTGAATTCCCTTGAAGCCTTGCACACATCCTCCTGTGAGCTCATGTCTTTGATTTTAAGCCTCTGGATCTAGGGTCTAGACATGGTGTCGTGGTGAGGCCTGGGGACATATGTGTATCCTCAGTGGCTGAGCCATCAGCTAAAGGACAGAGTCAAGCTCAGTATGGCCCCTACCTCCATGGTCCAGCTCTGACTTCTGGTCATGCTGGGAGGAGTTGAATACTCCTGGCATTGCCTTTGCAGCTCTGTCCTCTCTCTTGGGTTCTGTCCTCTGGTCCTGTATCCAGAACCCAGATGGATCTTGCCCTTCATAACCATCCTGGGTGCCATGGGGATACTTGGGATCCACTATGACTTGGGGGACACTGAGGTGGGGGAATCTGTGTCAAATATCTCAAAAGCCTTGGCCAAGATAAGACTGACTGATGCAGGGCTCTCCTGGCCTTGCTTTTTTAAAGAAAAAATAACTTAAATGACTAGCTTTATTTTCCATGAATAATTCAGATAAAATTGTTGATGAATAAGTTAGATAAATGTGAATGGATTCAGTATTTATAACTATATTTATCATAGCTTTAAAAGATTTTAATAATTTAAAATCTTAAAGTCATACTATGTTAAATTAAATAATAGATAATCATTAAATATCTGAGTCATTTCTAAGTACATTAAGATACTGAAACATTATTAAACTTTAGGTTTATATGCTTTATAATCATTTTATAGCATTTTAAAAATGAAATAAATCTGGATTTGTTAATGAATATAAAGAATTTATAAAAAATATAAAAGGTTTATTCAAATCTTATTGTTGTCAAAGATAATACTGAGTGAATTTATTTATAAAGTTGTATTTAAATTAGCTTTGTTTTCTCTTTAAACAATATTTTTGCATAATATTAATAAAATATGACAAAAGAATAATTCATCTTTTGAGTAAACTGCAAAAAAGAATACGGGAGAGAGAAACAGAGACTGTGTTCCTGTTGCTGTCTTTATTATGAGTTTTTATTATCTGAAAAACTGAGTCTCCTCTATATCAAAGAGTAAAGGTTTTTGCTTTTTGAAATCTTTTAATTATTACTTTCCCAAACGAATGACTTATTTTGCAGTGACTTTTTATCCTGTTTTGATCAAGTGTTTTAACTCTTTGATACATTTCACTGATTTTGCAAAGGCAAACTTCAAATTCAAAATTAAACCTTTTTGACTTTGCACTGGTTTTAAGATGCTCTAGAGGACCCATGAAACATCCAAAAGAGAGGCAATGAAAAGGCTTACTTGATATTTTAAGTTAAATGAAAACCATTGTCAAATTTTTAAAAATGTTTAAGCCTCTTTGAGTTATGAATACATATTCCAAAGTTCTGCAAAATTTCTAAAAATTTGTCATGTCTTGGTACATGATATCAGTCAGAATTATGTCTACTATGTAAAACTGTAGGCCACAGAAAATAATGGTTTTTTTTTTTGTTAATTGTTTCTTTAACCATGCCATTTTAAGCCTCATTGTCACAGTAAATTTCTTTATGCTGCTGCCTTTTTTCAAATCCTAAAATGTTGTGTTTTTTTTTTTTTTTTTTAACTAGTCAACAAAGTTCTATTTTTATTGACAGAAGTCCAAAATGAATAAAAAAAAAACTTCCTTTTCATGTTATACTTACTTTACTTAAAAAGCTTCTGACAGAGTCAGGTAGACTGAAAACTAAGGATGTAGTTCAGCTTTTATAGTGAACCTTTTTAAAACAGGTTTAATAACATAAGCCACCAGTATGAGAAAACATACGGTCTTAAGAAAATGTATGGAAGGGATGCTGAGAACTCTGACAAATTAGATTTCTGAAAATGAAGATCAAATGATTGGTCTTGGTGGAAATTTCAGAACTCTAATAAAGAAAAAAGAAACTGGACCCATAAAATTGTTAACCTAACATCAAGTTGAACAAAAATTAACTACAATGAACAGAATTTATTGACTAAAATGATTTTTGTAAATTTTTGGTTAAAATATTGCTGATTCTATTTTATGTTGTTTTCCAGAGTTTATATAACTTTTTATTTTATGTTATCTATTACTTGCATCAATTTGGTATGCTTTTGTAAATAGAATCAAAACATTTATCTTTCTTTTTTTTTTTTTTTTTTGAGACAGAGTCTCACTCCGTTACCAGGCGCCAGGCTGGAGTGCAGTGGCGCGACCTCGGCTCACTGCAACCTCCGCCGCCTGGGTTCAAGCAATTCTCCTGCCTCCGTCTCCCGAGTAGCTGGGACTACAGGCGCGTGCCACCATGCCCAGCTAATTTTTTTGTATTTTTAGTAGAGACGGGGTTTCACACCATGTTGGCCGGGATGGTCCCGATCCCTTGACCTCGTGATCCACCCGCCTCGGCCTCCCAAAGTGCTGGGATTACAGGCAACATTTATCTTTCTTTCCACCTACCCCTCCAGTATTCAGAAGCTATTTACGGGTAATTTTTATTACACTATGGTTATTTGCATAAATCCAATATTAATCTGTTTTCCTTTGAAACAGGACATGATTAGAAACACTGGCTATTTTACCAAGGATTTGAATAAAACATCATAGTTTCAGAAGTGAACAGACTGCTTTGAGGGATTGAGGTTAACTTTTATGGAAAAGTAAATAAAAATCCCCTTGGAAAGACTGGCCTGATACCTTTTCTACACATTTTCCTTAGAAGATTCCTGACACTGTAGTTAAATAAATAATGTTATTTTCTGACAGGCCTGGGAACCTCAAGACATTTGGAAGACCTTAAGAAGAGAGTAATCAACCCAGCTTTTACAGGCAGTTCAGACAGTCTGGGGCAAGTCAAATCCTTGGGTTGGCTCCTTATTCTAGAGAAGTTTCTAATAACTTGATTTGAGATTCCTTATGAGAAAGTTTCAACAAACCCAATTTAGAAAGGTTCTATATCATAAATCACTATCCTTGCTGAACTTATGTAAATAATCAGAATGACGACTAAGCTAATTTTGCAAATAAATTTGTCTTACTGTGATTGTCTTTGGTAAAAAAATAAGGAGACTATAAAAAGAAAAATCATGCTTCAGGAAAAAAAAACTGTATTTATTGTTTGATTCTAGCCTTGTCCATTTGCTTTTGAGTTTTTGTCTTTAAAAAAATCTGGATTGCAATCTTGACCTTTTAGTTTCTTTCAATATCTGGGCTTGACCCTCCAGACAAATGTTTTCCATTTTTCTCCCACCCTTCTGTCTGGGAATCACTAAAAAGTTTCTCCTGAGGCTGAAGCTAGCAACTTAGCTTTTTAGAAATATCACTTCAAACTTTGTTTTAAACTGTTGTCTGTTTGTTGGTCCCATTTAATTCCCAAAAAGAATCATTCACAAGTTAATTTTTGTCTTGTGGGTCTGTTCATTCCCCTTCAAGATCACTTGCTCCTACACCTCTCATCTTCCTTTCTCCCATGAAGACGAATATGTAAGTATTTGTACCCTATTGTGTTATTGAGTGCCCATGTTCCTCTGACTCCTGCATGCTAAGCACATTAGAACAAACGTGCATGCCTCTTTTCTCCTGTTAATCTTCCCTTTGTCATTTGATTTTCAGTGAACCTTCAGAAGGTGAAGAGGAAACATTCCCTAGGCCCTGCAAGTGGATGCTTGTTTTCTGTTTTCCTTTTTTTCTGATACCTGAGCTGTTCCTAAAAATACCACATCTTAACGTGCATTCAACCATTACAATTCCCTGTAACTGCATTTTGAAAGTACAACTAAAACTTCAGTCCGAATTCCTGTTGTGTTGCCATTCTAAGTTTTTATCCTATAATTGATAAACCTGTCTAACAACCTGTTGGGAATCCTCCTTTTGGAATAGAGTTCTTGACCAGCTCATGGGGATCACCAAAATCACAATCTCAGGCTTTCACATCCAAGGCTCATGGGCCACAGGTCTTCCTAATTTCTGGAGAGTCCCAGTGACTGGAAGACTCCACATGCCTTTGTCTCAACCAGGGAACAGGATGGCCATTTACATGGTTTCTGTGGGGAATCCTAAAGATTTCTTCCCTCCAGTTGCCACCCTGGACAATCATCACTGCAATAGGTGTGTGTGTTAACAACTTTTCATGTAACAAATTATTGTTTTTTCTTAAAGAATCTAAAAATAGGTAGAAATATTACCCCACTCCCTTTCCATAGGTGCAGAAATTGAGGCCTGGAGATAGCAAGTAACATAGTGGGAGATGGGAAGGAAGTAAGAAAACCTCACAGCTATGGTTCTGGACACAGTCCACTGTAGTTCCTGGTCAGGAAAGGTGGGCCTCACACTATATCCTGGGACTTGGTTAAACTAAAATGTATTTTTAGATGAGATGGCAGCAAGATGTTGCAGATTTTGCTTGTGCTTAATTCCCTATAAGGATAGACAAGCCAATTTATTATAGTTTCAAAACCAATTTAGTGGCCACTTTTCTTTACACTGCTGTTGTTTTGAATCCAATGATGGGTTTGTTAATATGAATTTATATGCCTCATTCTTGCCAGTTTTCTCCCCAGAGATGAGTTGTTATGTTGACAGTTTCAGCACTTACATGTCTTTTATTTTATATGGTATTGGGATATTATGATTTATAATCAGAAATATATATTTGATCTCTGCCCCTGGTTTCTGGCACACAGCAATTAAAATCCTTGTAATTGTTGAGTGACAGAAATGCTATGTGCATCTTTTATTCAAATATCTGTTCTTTGACCAAAGTTCTTGACTTATATCCCCTAATCCCATGGAATTTTCTAGCAATAGGAGCATCCTTTGTTCCTTCCTATGTCTCTGTGTGTTCCTGAACGGGGGCTGGTCACCAGAAAGGCAAAGCCATGGTTAGAAGCTTGAAACTTTCAGCCCCATACTCCTATCCTGTGAGAAAGGGACAGGGGCTGGAGACTTAGGTAATAATTGGTCATGACTATGTGGTGAAGCCTCCCGAAAAATCTCTGGAGTTTTCAGAGAGCTTCTGTGTTGGAGAATGCATCTATGTGCCAAGGCGGTAGTGTATCCCAACTCCGTGGAGACAGAAGCATCTGTGCTTAGGACTCTTCCAGACATTCCCCTATACACCTTTTCATCTGACTGTTCTTCTGTATCCTTGATAACATTCTTTCTAATAAATCAACGATGTAAGTAAGTTCTTCCCTGAGTTCTGTTAGCCATCAAAGCAAATGATCAAGCCCAAGGAGGGGGATTATAGGAACTTCTGATTTATAGATCTATAGCCAGTTGGTCAGAAGAAAGGAGAGCAGCTCCAGGGACAACGTGGATTGTGACTAGCATGTGAAGTGGGCAGAGCCCTTATCTTACGGGATCCAACATCAACTCCAGATAGGTGGTGTCAGAATTGAATTTAATTGTAGGACATCCAGTTTCCGGAAAGTTGGAGAATGTGTTGGTGTGGGGGAAAACACACACACACACACACACACACACACACACACACACACACACACATCTGGTCCCACAAGTGTTGGGGATGAGTAGAGAGAAAAGTAGTTTGTTTCTCCGATAGTCAGATATTAACCAAACTCTGTTGATTTTCTGCTAATGGTCCCTGTGACCATAATCTGGGAGCTCCCTCAAAACCAGCTTTGCCCTCACTACCTGTCATTTGTTTTGTTTCAGTAAAAACTATTATCTGCTGCTTTCTGAAAGAGCAATTGAGCTCTAGAATAAAGACAGTTGGTGGATGAGATATCAACAGTGTGGGAGGAGCCCTTTCCTGCCTTCTCCCCCTCTTCCCTTCTACCTTCCTTTCCCCTCATTCCCTTACTATTTTTCCCCTACTACTAATAAGACCATCTAAATTACTAGCAAAATGGTGATATGAAAGTACACAGTTCTAGGGAAGATTGTAACTATCAATAGCATCATATTAATTTACTTGACTTTTTGTGCTGTTATATGGTTTGGCCTATGTCACCTTATGCAATTTTCACAGACAACAGTGCAAAACAGTCAAGAAAGGAACCATTCTCAGGTACAAATGAGGATATTGAGTCAAAATTATCATGTGATTTACATTAGTTTCTAAAAATAGCAGCTCAGAATTTCAAAGGCAAATGAAAGTCTTATCTCCTCCTCCTTGCCTCTCTATACACAGCACAGGACCTTAGCCCAGGAACTTGACCTTCACACTCATCTCTTCACTTTACTGTCAGGTCAGTTACCTCTAAGAGGCCCAAAGAGGAAGTGGAAATAGGTTTCCAAATGCTGTGATCTTTTTTTTTTCTTTTTTATGAATGAAACTAATATACTTTTAAAGTTTTAATGATAAAAGAAATTAATTCCAATTGAACTCTAAATAAAGAATAAATAATACCCTAAGAAAAAAAAGAAAACTTAGCCAGTGTTTCCTGCCAGATTAGCACGCGTTACGTGGTGTCAGATATTATGATTTTGCAGTCCCAGATGCTAAGTTGATCATTCCCAAAGACCTGGTGTATTAATCAGGGTTCTCTAAAGGGGCAGAACTAACAGGATATATGTACACAGGAAGAGGAGATTATTAGGAGAATTGACTTTCACAATCACAAGGTGAAGTCCCATGACAGGCTATCTGCAAGCTGAGGAGCAAAGATGCCAGTCTGAGTCCCAAAACCTCAAAAGTAGGAAAGCCAACAGTGGAACCTTCAGCCTGTGGCTGAAGGCCCTAGAGCCCCTGGCAAACCACCGGTGTAGGTCCAAGTATCCCAAAGCCTAAGAACATGGAGTCTGATGTTCGAGGGCAGGAAACATCCAGGATGGGAGGAAGATGAAGGCTGAAAGACTCATCAAGTCAGCTCCTTCCACGTTATTCTGCCTGCTTTATTCTAACCATGCTGGCAGCTGACAAGATTGTGCCTACACAGGCTGAGGGCGGGTCTGCCTCTCCCAGTCCACTGACTCAAATGTTAATCTCCTTTGGCAACACCCTCACAGACACACCCAGGATCAATGCTTTGCATTCTTGAATTCAATCAAGTTGTCAATATTAACCATCACATGTTTACTCCTTGTCGACTTGAACCTATACATATCTCCGGAAATCATACATCATCTTCAAATGAAGACAATAATAAGATCATAATTATGCCTAACATAATAAAGCTATCCTTCATACAACCCAAGTGCACTAATCCTTAACCTAAATGCTATTATACAAAGTCAACAACACTTAAATTCTGGTATAAGTCAATAAATCTTGTCACATGATAAAAGAAAAAGAAAGGGGATAAAATAAATACTTTTTAGTACAAGTTTTTACATAAATAAACAGGTTCTTAACAAAATCAGGAGGAAATACCCATGACACCTATAGTCCTTGTTTCTGCAACTGGTCACGTGGTCACAGCTAGTGTTGACGACTATCTTCTTCTACTCATTCTGTATTCCCTTTGCCTTCAGCAAGCAAGCGCCTCAGCAAGCAGTGTTTTTTATCTGGTGGAGTGACGCAAACCTTCATTCCTGAAGGGTCTGGGCCATTTGTGGTCCTGCCTGGATTAAGCTGTTGTAGTCTCCAATTGACCTTAATCACAGGGCATGGTAATACTATGAGACACCCTAATGGATCTCCTGAATCCCATGCACACTCTTGCTTACCTCTGTTGTGGAGTAGTAGACTCATTTCATCTTGATAGTCAGGGTCAGTCACTCCAGCCAACACTGCAACTCCCTTCTTAGCCTGTTGACTTAGAGGTAGGAGGAGCCCGAAGTGTCCAGGTGGCAATCATAACTTCCAATTTAATGGAATCATTATTGTGTGTCCTGGTGGCAGCATTCCTCCCTCTGGAACTAAAACCTCTAGGCCAACAGAACATAATGTCGCAGAACAGGAAGTAAAAGTGTTGCTGGTGGATCACTAGGTTCCACTAGGACCCTATCACTGGGATCACTAGGATGGTGACTGGTGTCCCTTCCATTTCCACCCTACTACAGTCATTGGAAAGGTTACACAGATAAATAATTGATATTCATAGAATGGAATATTACACAGCAATTTAAATAAGTAAACTGGGTCTATCAGTATGAATATGGATTACATCAATAATAAAATGCTGGGATGTTAAGAGAAAAGTGGTGGGTCTCAAAAGTCAATCTGCATAACAAATGAATAGTCGAAGATCTTTATTTGGACAATTGAGTCGCAGGGGGTTAAATGTCTCTTCCAAGACATAAACCATGGTTTCCACAAATAGACATCCAGGGCCAGCTGGCAATGCTTTGGACATTCTAGACTGATTATCTCTGTTCTGTAATGCCCCACAGAGCATGTTGGAAAAGCAAAAGATTCACAAGTATTCAGGATTTTTTAAAAACGGTATGTCTACACTATTACAAATGACAGTTTTTGTTTACTGTAAGTGTATTAAGTTCTGTGACTATCATAGATGACCCGGTGACCAGGACTAAGTTTGCATCTGAAAGCATCCTAGTATGGAAAAGGGAGAGCCCTGCCCAAGGGCCTGGGTAACATTGATTGGTAGGGTTTATGTAGACAGCCTAGAGCGCTCCAAGCACCCCCAAAGCCTGCTGGTTTCTTTAGTTGACCCTATGATCACACTTGGCTCCTATGCCATCTGAAATCTGACACCCAGAATGTCTCCATAACCTCCCAAATAGAAAACCTTCATCCTTGTTTTGATTCCATCAGCAACGTAGTGGTGGCACTTGGGCCCCTTGGCCAACATGGGAGCACAGATTTTGTTGGCTTCATGGATGCAGGTTGTATATGACTTTCATATGTTGGGAAGTATTCTCTTGGCTGCAAGCATATCGATTTTATTCTTTCCAACATAAATTTCTCATAAAGTAGTTCTTTGGTGGCTATAATCTCCAAAGGGACTTGGAAATGCAAGTAGGCTTGCAAATTCTGGCCTCTGTTCATCCTGGGCTTCAGTACGTGGATAGATATGGAGACTCACCTGCTGTACTTTTGTTTGTTTTTCACATTCTGCCCCTTTTCCAAGGAATTCTCCATAAAATCTATTTTCACACATCAAAAATTCTTAGTTCATGTATTTTTGAATCAAACTTTATGATTTTACTTTCACTACTTTTTGTTGTGTTTTATATACTTTTCCATGTTAAAAACTTGCCAAACATGATGCTGGAATGTAATTATCAAATGGGGATCAGAACATTTGGGTCCAACTTTGTCAAGTGGACCCGTGCCAACATGAACTAAAAGCCCTGTTTTCTGAGAGCAAGCCAGGCACAGAACAGAGCTCAGGAGATCAATCAGCCTAGCACTTACTGGTCTCATGCAGGATTTTGCCCACTTCTCTGTACCTCAGAGAGCTTTTTCCTTCTTCCAAAGAAAATGTCTTCATTACATAACTTTGATCCACTGGTGGGCAAATCTGAGTTTTAGAGATCATGCTTTAAATCTTCTCTCCTACTGTAACTTCCTTTGGCAAACTCTGCTTGGCTACTCTCCTTAACACAAACAAACAAACAAAAAATTCTTAAAGTAGAGGCAAGTAGCTTTTATGTATATGACCAGTTATAAAAACTGTTCCAGTTTTCATCCCTTCTGAGAATTATGTACTGACTCTATCTACTTGAGTGGTAAATTTGGAGGAAGTGGTACTCAAGAGCACTGGTTTTAGTATTTGCTCCTCAATTCTCTGTGTCAACATGAGCACATCGCTCAATCTCTCTCAAATCAATGTAGCTGAAAAATCCACATGGTAACTACAGCTATGCCTACCGAAAGGCTGACGTTATGAAAGGGAAAAGCTCCTTATAAGCTATTCATAGTTATACAAATACTAGTGTTTTACCTTGGGTTTTCAGAGAAAACAGACCCTGACGTAAGAATTCAAGTGCAAATAGTTTCTTTGTCAACAGATCATGGGAAGCATCAGAAGAGCAGCGGAGGCAAGCAATAGGTGTTTGAGCCAGCAAGCTACCAATTGGGAAACTCTGAGAGTGAGAATGAAGCATATACCTCAGCGTATGCACCCCAGAGCAGACTGGCCACTGAGGTGTCCACCAGCAACTCCAGTGAGTTATTTAGTTAGAGATCAGGTGTGATTTCCTCCACCTCCTGTGTTCCCTGAATGAGCAGCCTGGGGCAGAGTGAGCCCTTGGTGGAAGGGAACCAGGTGCTCGGCAACTGGAAGTCAGATTACAGTGCCCAGGAAATGTGGGTGGGGCAGCAACAGCATCCACTGCCACCAGTGTTATCACAAATGCTCTCAAGCTTGTGCACCACTGATGATTCTTTTACCGAAGAGAGTTAGCATACTTACTGTTCTCTCCATCAGTCAATTGTGCTATGTTTTCAATTGATACCAAGTAAACTTACATTTTCATTGAGAATAAATTTTAGCATGTTTAATATTTATTTCGTTATATTTTTACTGGGTGTGTGAAGTTCTTGTTGAGATACTTCGCCATTTTTCTACTGCATTCTTTCTTGTTTTCCACATGAATTTTTTCAAATTTATTGCATTAAAACAATTAACCCTTAGCCTTCATGAAGCATCTCTTTTCAGGTCAACTAGTGTCTTAGTCCATGTTCTGCTGCTGTAACAGAATACCAATACTGGGTAATTTATAACAAACAAATTTATTCTGGAGGCTGGGAAGTCCAAGATTGAGAGGCTTCATCTGGTGAGGGCATTCTTGACACATTATCCTGTGAGGGAAGGACAGAAGGGCAAGACAGCACACACATGAGAGAAAGAGAAGAGGTCAAAATTATACTTTTATGAGGAAGCCACATCCTTGATATATTGAGATGGAGTCCTGCTCTGTCACATATATATATATATATATATATATATATATATATATATATATATATATATGTTTAAGCCGGTCACTGTGGTTCATACCTGTAACCTCAGCATTTTGGGAGGCTGACGTGGGTGGATCAATTGAGGTCAGCAGTTCAAGACCAGCCTGGCCAACATGGTGAAACTCCATCTCCACTAAAAATACAAAAATTAGCCAGGCACAATGGCAGACACCTGTAATCCAAACTCCTCAGGACGCTGAGTCAGGAAAAGTGCTTGAACCTAGGAGGCGGAGTTTGCAGTGAGCCAGGATTGTGCCTTTGCACTCCAGCCTGGGTGACAGAATATCAAAAGGAAAGGTATTTTCTACAACTGGATGATGCCAGTAGTTGGTACAATCACTACTGACATACATTTTTACTACATCTCAGCAAATCAGGAAGCCACTCGAACAACTTTCATCTAACAGTTTCCTATAGAGCATGAAGACAAAATAGAATTCAGTATGGCTTCTACAGATATAAAAAGAGAATCTGAGTTGTCCTGTTAGTAAAAAGAGCTTATCCCAGTCTTTCCTAATAAACTTTTTGGGATATTCAATTAAAACACTTACAGCCAAGTAAAGACTGCCTTGATGACTAAATATAACATGACATCTTGGGTGGGATTCTAGAACAAAAAAGAACATTAGAGTGAACTGGCAACCAACAGAATGGGAAAAAAATTTTGCGATCTACCCATCTGACAAAGGGCTAATATCCAGAATCTACAAAAAACTCAAACAAATTGACAAGAAAAAAACAACCCCATCAAAAAGTGGGTGAAGAATATGAACAGACACTTTTAAAAAGAAGATATTTATCCAGCCCACAAACATATGAAAAAAAGCTTATCATCACTGGTCATTAGAGAAATGCAAATCAAAACCACATTGAGATACCACCTCACGCCAGTTAGAATGGTGATCATTACAAAGTCAGGAGACAATAGATGCTGGAGAGGATGTGGAGAAATAGGAATGCTTTTACACTATTGATGGGAGTATAAATTAGTTCAACCATTGTAGAAGACAGTGTGGCAATTCCTCAAGGATCTAGAACTAGAAATACCATTAGACCCAGCAATCTCATTACTGAGTATATACCCAAGGGATTGTAAATCATTCTGTCATAAAGACACATACACACTTATGTTTCTTGAAGCACTGTTTACAATAGCAAAGACTTGGAACCAACCCAAATACCCATCAATGATAGACTAGATAAAGAAAATGTGGCACATATACACCATGGAATACTATGCAGCCATGAAAAAGGATGAGTTTATATCCTTTGCAGGGACATGGGTGAAGCTGGAAACCATCATTCTCAGCAAACTAACACAAAATAGAAAACCAAACACCAAATGTTCTCACTTGAAAGTGGGTGTTGAACAATGAGAACACGTGGACACAGGGAGGGAAATATCACACACTGGGGCCTGTCAGGGGCTGGAGGGCTAGGGTAGGGATAGCTGGGGGTGGGGGGATTGAGGAGCGATAGCATTAAGAGAAATACCTGATGTAGATGACCGGGGGATGGATGCAGCAAACCACCTTGGCACATGTTTACCCATATAACAAACCTGCACATTCTGCACATTTACCTCAGAACTTAAAGTATTAAAAAAAAAAGTTTCAAAAAAAAAAAGAACAGTATGTAAAACTAAGGAGATCCGAATAAAAAGTTTAGTTAATAATAATGTACTGTTCTGCTTTATTAGTTGTGACGAATGTATAATACTAACCTGAAATATTCAGTAACAATAAAGGAAACCAGGTGCAGCGTGTAAGGGAACACTGTTATCTTTGCATCTTCGCTGAAACTCTAAAACCAGCTAAAATCAACACGTTTATTTAAATAAAAAATATTTCCTAAAATGTAAACAAAACTTAGAGTTTAAAATAGTCATTAAAATAGAAATTAACAACAGATGACAGAAACTGTATACTGGCTACAAATAAATAGTTAATACATTACATAGTTGTACTAGAAAGAATTTTCTTAAGATTCAGCCCCGAGTGAAAAATAAAATTAAAACAAGATGGAAAAACAATAAACAGATACAGAATCGATTAGAGAGATAAAAAGATTTTGAAATAAATTAGGAAAAGTAGTTAAGAAATATGTAGGGCAGATTGAAAGAAACAAAGACATGTCTAAATAGGATTTCCAGAAGAGAGAAGGAAAGAGTGACAGAAAGCCAGCACTGAAATCGGCGACGGCTAAAGGGTTTCCAGAATAAAGGAGATATAAGAATCTAGATATCATGTGTACACCATATGCTAACTAGAATAAATAAAAATAAATCTGTTTTGGAAAACCTGAAAGCTAAAAGTCTTTTGCTCATAGCTTGACCGGCTGTGCGCTGCTCATGGACCGTTTTGTAATGGTGCTTTTCAGTTTGCAAAGTACAGAACATGAACAACTGTATGTGGTGTTCCTGCAGGAGAGAAAATAAAAATACCAACCATAGAGCCACTGTGAAATTGAGAGTAGGCTTCTCACTACCAACAAAACCTGCCAAAACAATGCTCTGAGGAGGAAAATTCTATCAACCCAGAAGCTCATATTGACCGAAGAATAATTTAACTTTCTGAAATTAATAAGAGTTTATCACATCGTGGTATCAAGAAATTTTTAAAAAATCATATATATTTTAATAGTTTCACAAAACTTTTTATAGAATTTTGTACAGTATAAAGTTGGCCTTCAGTATTCTCAGGTTCCACATCTGTAGATTCAAGCAACTTCAGACCAACAGTTTTGAAAAAATAACTAAAAATAAAAATAACAATATAACAATTTTTTAAAACATAAAGAGCCATAGAGAGGGCGGGTGTGGTGGCTCATGCCTGTCATTGCAGCAGTTTGGGAGACCGAGGCAGATGAATCACTTGAGGCCAGAAACTCAAGACCTGCCTGGCCAACATGGTGAAACAGCATCTCTACTAAAACTACAAAAATGAAGCAGGTGTGGTGGTGAACGCCAGTAGTCCCAGATGTTCGGGTGGCTGAGGCAAGAGAATTGCTTGAACCCAGGAGGCAGAGGTTGCAGTGAGCCAAGATTGTGCCACTGCACTCCAGCCTGGGCGACAGAGCAAGACTCTGTATGAAAACAACAACAACAAATGAGCGATACAGTATAACAACTCTTTAGATGGCATTTACATTGTATTAAGTTTTATAAAGAATCCAGAGTTGATTAAAACTATACAGTAGAATGTGCAGGCTGTTATATATGCAAATACTCTCATCCCTCATTCATGGGGGATTGGTTCAAGAACCTCCATGGATACCAAAATCTGTGAATGCTCCAATCTTTTATATAAAGTGGCATAGTATTTCCATAGAACTATGAGCATTCATATATCTTTAATTAGCTCTAAATTACTTGTAATACGTAATGTAATGTAAATTCTACATAAATACTTATGCCGTGTTGCTTTTCATTTGTATTAATTTTTATTACTGTATGACTCTTTTTTATTCTTTTTTCAAAAGTATTTTTCATTCAGTTGGTTGACTCCTCATGTTAAGAACACTCAAATACATAGGGCCAACTGTATTATGTCACTTTATATAAGGAACTTGAGCATCTGTGGATTTTGGTATCCACTGAAGTCCTGGAACCAATCCCCTGTGGATACCAAGGAACAATTGCATACTCCTGATCCACACTTAGTGATTGAGTAATGCATAGCTGTTGTCAGAAATAATTTGGAAGAGTAGTGTTATTCTTGTTAAAGTTTGTAATGAAGCAAGTTTATTTGCCATTATTTATGCAATTTACATTTTCCTGTAAGCAATAACTATTACTACAAGACTGAAAGGAATATCAGAAGTCACAAATAACAAAGTTGTAGTAGTAAATAATCATTATTTATAAAAAATACATTGGTCTACCGAAAAACACAAGAAAACCGAAACTAGTTAAAATATAAATGAATAACTGCTTAGAAAATGTTATTGGAAAATAATATTAGTAGGAGGCAGAGTTTAAATACAGTGCTTTTGTGAACAGAACTATAAGACCTTTTCAGAGGACACAAAAATGTGAATGAAGGGAGAATTTTCTGTTACTCAGTGGAGAAGAGGCACTGTTGGAAGGTGAAGAGTCTGGGAAAGGCCTTTCAGGGGGGACACCAAAACTCATGCAGGAAAACATTGATAGACCTGAGAACTCACGCATTAACAAGATAAGAAAGAAAGAAAGCTGGAAGTCCATTGTCCACTGGGAAGAAAATGTGTGTCACATAGACAGTATAAGAGAAAATGTTCCTATTTTAATATTAATGAGCTCTGTCTTAGTTTATCTGGGCTGCTAAAATAAAATACCATAAACTGGGTGGCTTATAAGCAGCACATTTGTTTCTCATGGTTCTGGAGACTGAGAAGTCCAACATCAAGACATTGTATTCCATATCTGGTGAGGGCCACTTTCTGGTTCGTAGATGCCATCTTCTCACAGTCTTCTCACCTGCTGGAAAGGCAAGGCAACTTTCTAGACTCTCTTTTACAAGGGAACGAATCCTATTTCCAAAGACCCCACCTCCTAATACCATTACCTTGAAGGTCACAACTTCAACATATGAATTTGGAAAAGACATAAACATTCAGACCATAGCAAGCTCTTACAAGTTAGTGCGAAAAGTCTCTTGTCTTAAAAAGAGTTTCACAAAGTGATTTTCAACGCTCAGAATTCCAAATGGTATCCTATGCATTATCTTCACCTGGGGGTCTCCTGAGCTTTGTTCCTTTCCACTATCGAGCCTCCCTGTCCCCTCTCAGAGGCTCTTGCAGGCATGCTTCCTTTGATTCTCCCACACTTCACAGTCCAGGTGCAGGGTGACCTGCAGGCCCAGACCTCAGATTCCCATATTCCCACCCATTGGCTTTCCCTGACACCATTCCCTTCTGTCCCAGCTCTGGAGTGTGGGCACTGACTGTGGAAGGTTCTGGCCTGGCTCTGCCCTCCATCTCTGTCCCCGCCTGCTCTGGTCTTGGCTTGCAGCCTCTTCTTCCCAGTGGCTTGTGTTCCTGGATTTCCTTTGGCTGATTTTCCCAGTGGGCATTGTCTCACATTATTTACCTGTTGGTTCTTACCTCAAGACAGCCCTGCCTTTCCTGTGCCCTGCAGAAGTTCTTCAGATTCTTGTTTATGAATGGCATATTGGATTTCTTTACCCATGTGTCAGTGCCAATGCCAGTGTTCTTCCATTTACCTCATTCTTCTTGTCGTTTAATAGAAATTCAGGAGGCAGTTACTGTGTGTGGAGGGGGAGGTCAGATCTTCACCCAGAACCTGACCTGAAACACCAGTGGGAAGGCTATAACGGATGCTCAGTCAGTAACAGTTCAATAGAAAATCATAAAACAAATGTTTTAGAAGTGGGAAGAGAATTTTATTTGAGCTGAAAAATTTTAACGAAGGTTGAATTACACCAGAAACAACACAAGATTTACTGGAAAATTTCGACAGTCATGCTGGACATATTAAATTGGTTAAATTTAATAAACAAAACACTTTTTGCTTTTCTTGTATTGCTAAAAAAAATTAACCATTCCTTACATGCCTCTCTGAGTAGTTTTTTCATGGAAAAACAAAAAAACAAGTTATATTTTATATAAAGCCTAGTTTTTTTAAACATTCTGTTGTACTATAATTAATGAAGAAAAAGTTGTAGATATTTAATGTGTACAACATAATGAGTTTGTATATAAGTGTACACTGGTGAAGCCATCACCACAATCTATGCCATGAACCTATCCTTCACCTCCAACAGCTTCCTTGTGCCCTTTTTATTTATTATAATAATTACTATTATTGCAATAAAAACACTTAACATAAGATCTTCTACTCTCTTTATGACTGTAGAGTGCACAAAAAGGACTGTTAGCTATAGGCACTAGGCTGCATAGCAGAGTTGCAAACATTATTTATTTTGCATAACTGAAACTTTGTATTCTTCAGTTACCACCTTCCTATTTTCTTCTGTCTGGTTCCTGGAAACCAGCATTCTATTTTTCTGATTCTGTAAGTTTGACTATTTTAGATTCCACATGTAAACAAAATCATATAGTATTTCTATTTCTGTGATTTGTTTATTTAACTAAATATAATACCCTCCACATCTATTCATGTTGTTGCAAATGGAAAAACGTTTTATTTTTTAATGCAGAATAATATCTTGTTGTGTATAGATACTGCAATTTCTTTCTTCATTCATTCATCGAAGGTCATTTAGGTTGCCTCCACGTCTTGGCTGTTGGCAATAATGCTGCAATGAACATGGACGTACAGATATCTCTCCAATACACCTTTCTCAATTCCTTTGGATAAATACCTAAAAGTGAGATTGCTGGATGATATGTTATGTATAACAGTTAATAGTTAATTAATACTGATAGTTAATATTTTTATTTTTCTGAGAAATTTTCATACTGTTTTCCATAATGGTGGTACTAATTTACATTTCTACCAACAATGTACAAAGATTTCCTTTTCTCCTCTTGCTCCTTTGATCTGTATGTCTCTTTCTACAACAGTACTGTGCTATTTGGATTGCTGTAGTTTTTAAATACATTTTGAAATCAAGAATTATGATGCCTCCAGCTTCATTCTTCTTGCTCAAAATTGTAGAAAGTCTAGTTTTCAATCGACATTTGAAAATGTTTTCTGTATGTTTAATGCTTTAATCTCTAAACGTTACATTTTCTGATTATTTGCAAACATCATCTTTTAGGTTATAAAAATTGTCAATTGTAATATTAAAATTATTCATTAAGTATGTTTGTTATTGTCATTGTTTAAAGACTCTGTTTTGTCTTTGATGACCTTGAATAAAGACAATGAAACTTAGCAACGTGATTGGAGGTGCATTTTTTTTGTTCCTTTAGGAGGAAGTGTAAGAGAAGTCTTTGGATTTTATCACAGCAAGAATGAAGAAAGAGGCGAGAGCCTGAGGCCTGCAAATTCCCCTGAAATACCAAGGTGACTTGTCGTGAAAGGTTTCATGTTTTAAAGAGAGCGGCTCCAGTATTCCCTGAACCATACTTGATTCTCATAATTACCAGCCTGCAGAGCAAGAAGGCAGGAGGAACTGAAAAGGAGAGACCTCCAGCCAGTGGCTGCCTTTCAAAGACCAGGATGCTTATCTTTCTTCCATGATTTATTATCTTTTCATATTTTCTTTTCTTTATTACTAAATATCAAATTCTTTCTGTTAGTAAATTGTGATGAAATAAAATTAGACCCAGGAGCTCTGAGTCAAGTACTATATTTGCCACTCCCTAAATGATAAAATGATGCTCTCTGGTTTGGGACTTTTTAGGTTTTCCTCTTTGTGAATGGGAAATGATAACCACCTAACAGAATTCATGCACAGCTTACATGAAATGCACTGAAAATGAGTGGCTCTCGATGAGTGTTAGCCAACTTTGGAAGAGTCTCACAGTGCCGCTCGAATTAATTCTGAAGCTTTACTCCTTAACAAAGGCAAATAGTGGTATTGGAGGGTTGAGAAACTCTCTCCTCTAACTCCAGACACATGATCGGTCCTCCACTTACGTCCGATTCAAATCCATGTGCAAAATAGCCAGACTTCTCTGTTCCTGACAGTAGGTCTCTACCTCTTCAGAAACCAAATACTGGACAGCTGGTGACAAAGGGTGACAAAAAAAAAAGTTCATCTTATGCAGTGTGATGAGAAAAGAACATAGACTGAGTTTCTGTGGAAAGCCTGTGTCCAACATCTAACATGAACATCAGTGTCTGACCAGAAATAAGCGGAGGCTAAGACAAGAAATAAAATAAAACAAAAGCAAACCAAACATGAGCATGCCTATTGCATTCTAGGAACTGTTCAAAAACCTTTTCATATATTAGCACATCCAAAGCTTGTAGCAATCTTGTGAGTAGATCCTGTAGTTAACCTCATGTTAGAGATGGGTACAGAGAGGTGGAGTGACTTGCCCAGGTGCCCCAGGTAGTGGGCTCTGGCATCTGTGCTCTTGATTGCTCCTCTAGATAGCATCTCTGTGCTCCAGAACAGATCCGTGGTTACAATCCTCTGGATTTAGGCACCACTTACTGAGAATGGAAGAACACAGAATTTAGGGCCTGTCCTTTAAAGAAAACAAATGTGAGAAACAGCAATCTAGCTAGAAAAACAAAACAAGGCTATGCTATTTGGCAATCAAGATGACATGAGTGACATTTGCAGAGAAGTTTCTGGTGTTCACTTTGGGTATGCAGGATGTGGAAGGGGAGATGCTCAGGCTTTTTGCAGTAAAGAAAAGAATATTATGATAGTAGCTTAAGCAAGCCATGGGCTCAGAAGACCCTTTTAATGGGAGGAAAGAACTGGGTGCATTCTTAAAAAAAAAAAAAAACAGAGCCACATAAAAGGAAAATACAGAAGAAACAAGAGTGAGAACTGAGATACTCGATGGAGCAAGAATCCAGAGGAAGCTAGGAGTTGAGGAGACAGAGTCCAGAGCCTGGATTGAAGAAATGGCATTGATAGAGAGGAGAAACGTTTACCTATCTAAGACAGAAGCACAAGAGAGAAGCTTAGAACCAGTGATACCGCCTGCAACTCTTCTCCAGCTGCAGTATCACTAATGTGATGAATGTGACCTGAAATTGATCTGACACATGTGTAAAGTTCACTCTGTGGACTAGTGAGGCAAGTGGGTGGTAATATGGGATCAGTTCGTTTAACTTATCAGCCCTATGCTGTAGGCAGTTCTGCTGAACACTTGTGCCATGCTTACTCCTGACATTCTGTGCCCAAAGAGGAAAGTTAAAAGATGTCTCTTTAGATGGTGTCTCATGTCACAGCAGAGACATAAGAAGTTTCCAAGAGCTGTTGCCAAGACTCAGCGTCAGAATGGTCTGGCTAGCTGTGCGCCTTACATGTAAGCATTAACTAGTATCTTGCGTTCGTGATGCTTTGAAGTTGTTAAGAGAGATAGATCATTAGATTAACACATACTGTACAAATATTCCATTATCCTCCAAATTCCCCGCTGAGAAAAAGACGCATCTGTAAATCTAATTTGAAAGATTGGTTTGAAGCAAAGCTATGGCAAGCTTCCCAGAGTCTTGTGGTTTTCTGGGTCCCTGACCCTGCATTTGCCTCCTGAAATCACCTCAGCAGAGGGAGCAGGGCCGCCAGGCCCAAGCTGCCTGGAGCAGCTGGAGAACACCTCTCTAGATCCCTTAAGCGACCAGAAAGAAATGATTTCAGTCACCATGCATATTCATACACACACGTGTAAAATAAACATGCACTTTTATATTCAGCCTACTTAATTAGAAAAGTCCCATGGGCTGTCACTTTCACTGAGTTAGCAGCAAGCTTTCTTAGGATTTGCCAAGACTTAAGGCATGAAAATACATACCAAGTCAAGGAAAGATAAGCCTTATCTAAATAGAAGTGGTTTATGCTTCAGTTCTTTTATGAATCATGTAGCAGGGAGACCCAATAAGTGCCGAGGCAGGAGTCAGAAGCCTCAACCTATTCCCATATAAATAATGAAGAAAAAAATAACTATAACCATAGTAGTTATTCATAGGTGATCTTAGTTATTCACATGTGATCTTAGTTTTCATAGGTGATCTTAGTTCTTTTACTAATGTCTCTCAGGTTGCAAAGTGTGGACCTGGGGTGACATTGCAAAAGGAATGACCCTAAGGCAAGATGTTTTAAGCCCTCTGTCCCACCCGTGTAAGGGCTGCTGGAGGGCGCCTTGGCTATGTGGCCTGCTGTTTAGCAAGCTGCGGAAGGAGATGTCAGAGATGTCTCCTTCCCGGGAGGAGTTAGGAGAAAACTCTGCTCCCCCAAGCTCTTGCAATGGGCCTGACGGCTGTCAGGTAAGCCCGTAGACATCCAGGGGCTTAACTGTCTCTATGTGATGCTGTGCTTCAGTGGTCACGTTCCATGTCCACGCTCATGTTCCGTTTCTGCAACTGGTTCCTTTTTTTTTTTTAAGATATAATCAGTAAAAGTAATATAAATCTTAATGTCTTTGTTCTTTCTTGACAAGTATGGAAAAGTGCTGACACATTATGCTTCTTACCTCATCTCGGCTACTAGAAAGCCTTGGGCCCCTACCTATATGACATGTGACATACTTGACCCTATCACTGACCACCAATGCCACGCCCGACCTGCCCTGCCCCCAGCTTTGTACGCAACAGAAGTCAGAATGTGCGGACACTCAGGGCCACAGCTGGACTTTGCATTTTGGTTGGCAGTGGACCCCTGGGCCCAAACTCTCTTTTCTCTATCTCTGTGTCTTGTGTCTTTTATTTCTACAGTTTCTCACCTCCACACCAGCAGAGAGGAGCTCAAAGGACCCTGCAGGGCTGGACCCTACAGAATCACTAGCACTTTCACATTTTGTGAGGTTTTCTTTAGAGATTCAATATAATATGTAGAATATAGCACATGATAAAAATTTGATAGCAAGATAGAAACACTGGATTTATAGAAGAGATGAAAAAAGAAAAGAAAGAAAAGCAATGAGGCTTAAATGACTAAGTAATGATCCATGTAGAGGTCAAATAATGAGTATTGCGTAGACAAAGCACGCATGTTCTATTTAATTTTATTTATTAGTCACCACTCTGCCTGAGACAACTTATAATCACCTTTCTAATGTCTGTTTTTTGTTACTCTTTGCCATATTCCAAACAAAACATCTAATGTGCTGTATTTTGGTTAATAAATATTGATTTAGTATTTAAAATACACATTCAAGACTAGTAGATGCTATAAAACATATACAGTTGAACAAGAAAATATCTTATTAAGGAGGTTAACTAAATGAGTTAAATAAGTTAATGAATAAGACTATATGGAAGAATTTAACTGTCAAGAGAAAAGAGAATATTAATCATGCCTTTTTATTTACTGTATTTTTTATGTTTGACATATGGGTCCTTGCTAACTCTGGAGAGTTTGCCCCTTCCAGGGCTAGCTAATTGCCAGAGGTATTAAAGGACTTGCTTGCAAATGTACCTTTCATATGCAAATCAACCTATCCAGCGCTTGCACCTTGGACCACCAACTTTATCTGACACTTACACTCAGGGCTGCTATTTACCTGTCCTAATTTCACCAGCACCAGGTAGCAGATACGGGACACCTCTTATTCCCCAGAGCATGCTGAAATTATTGAAACTAGCCAATTCTAAGCCTGTCTATACTGTCTCAACCTGTTCCTTCCTGCAGAAACCACTACGCAGGCTCTTGCTCATGTTTGCGTCTCATTCCTTCTGCCTCCCAGCCAACCTGGTGTTTCCCCAGGTTGCCCTCCAAGTTTTGGCATTCCTACTCCTCTTGAGATCTGTGAGTAACAAATTATCTTTTCAATGACTATTGAATGACATTGCAATGATGATTCCCCATACCTGAATAACAATAATAAAACACATTTTTAAATAGAGAAAATGACAACAAATAAATGGAGACATCATGTATGCAACTCAGTCTTCAAGAAGAATATAGCATTGGTCCAGTGTATAAAACATTGAAAGGATATGAAAGGCAGAGCAGAAAAATGCTGTGTCTACAGAAACAGCACCAGAATCTAAGTCAAATTGAGAAATTATGCTTGATTAACAAAGAGGTCAATGGATGGAAGTTAGACCACATGAAGCTTTGCACAGATGAGCTAATTCGTAGTGTAGATTAATTCTACAGTATAGATAGGGGAAGGTAGTGCCCGAGTGTACTCCAAAAGTCACCGTGGAACCTGAAATAAACCAACTTTTTGCGGTCAGTGTTCCGTCTGTTCTTTGTCTCTTGAAATAGTACTCATGTTTAAGAATGCTGGAAAAATGTCATGTTTCTTTCCTACTCCATGTCACATGATTCAGTATCTTTAGTTCTATAACAGTTCAAAATCTAGAGACCTATTCCTCTACTTCTGGCAGTGTTTTTCATAGTAGACAAGCGTCTTACTCCATACTTCTGCAATTCCATTTGGAGATGGAAGCTTCCAGAAGAGGACAGACTGGGAAATAACTTTTGAGCATGCCACATTGCATTTCTGGAGCTCTGGATGGGGAGGATAGGCAGGAGATGGCTGGTGAATACAAGCTGGATGTTGTGTAAGCCATGCATTCTCCCAGTGCAGAAGGGCAAGCAGCCATGCTAGAGGCAGGAGATGATTCTACTTCCACAGTCTCCGGGCAGCAAAGTCTGTTAAGTGCTGAGAACCCAACGGAAGGCTACACATGCTGTCTGTTTTCCATAAGCAGAGTCGAAGTTCATAATTTTTTTTATTGTTGATCAGATTTCAACTTGCACAAGTTGCAACATCTAACTATAATGTATTCATCTTTGAAATTAATGGCAAAGATTCTAAGTCACTTGTAGATTTTAGAGAAAATCACTGAGAAAAATAACAACAAAGAATGCAAAAATGTGAAAAAATAAAATTACATTCAAAGTTGAATTCAGAGGCCTGAAATGGTTTCTTTAATTATTAAGCAAAAGTAATAAAAACCAAGAGAGGGCATCCTTCTCTTGTGCCAGTTTTTAAAGGGAATGTTTCCAGTTTTTGCCCATTCAGTATGATATTGGCTTTGGGTTTTTTTTTCTTTTACTTTTTTTTTTTTTTGAGATGGAATTTCACTCTTGCCGCCTGGAGTGCAGTGGCATGATCTCGGCTCACTGCAACCTCTGTTCCCTGAGTTCAATCAATTCTTCTGCCTCAGCCTCCCAAGTAGCTGGTATTACAGGCATGTGCCACCACGCCTGGCTAGTTTTTGTATTTTTAGTAGAGACAGGGTTTCACCATGTTGGTCAGGCTGATCTCAAACTCCTGACCTCAGGTGATCCGCCCGCCTCAGTCTCCCACAGCACGGGATTACAGGTGTGAGCCACTGTGCCCGGCCAGGTGTGGTATTTTTAAAATGCACTTTGAAAGCAAATAGAATCTTGGGACCCAAACTCACTATGTCAAAGGGATAGTTAAGTTTGGGAGCTGAGTCACACAATACTGTCTTTCTTTTGTTCCCAAGGAGACAACCTTGTGTCTCACCCATAGGCCAGGTTTCGGCAATTTTAGGACCACATATCTCCCCAGATGATCTCCCTCAAAAATTGCTTACAAGGAAATTCCTTGTAATTACCAGCTTACAATAATTATAATTATAGTAATAATCGCCAGCTTATTTTCACAGGTACAGGGCAAGGACAAGACCAGAAATTATGCCCCCACCTACTCGGAGATGAATGCAGAATTGACTTTTTCTCTATTCTCTCTATTCCCATGTTAATGTATCTTCCATCAAATGTAGATTTACTGAATGCAAGACAATGCATAATTGACTTGTCTTCTACTCCCTCTTTTCACATGTGAAATTTAGATTTGATGAGGCTAATCAGAGCCTCACAAGAATGTAACTATTTGTCTCTCTACTTTACCTTCCCTTTTCTGCCTCCAGCTTGCCCCATTAAACACTGCAGTTCCACAAATTCTCTTTGAAAAAAACACAGGTCATGTGTACTCCTGTGACTTACGGAGTTTGTTGCTGTTGTTGGTGGTTCGTTTGTTTTCTTCCTAAGTGTGTCTTCCTCAACCTTGGCTAAATAAACCTCTGTGGATTGAGACCTGCCTTAGTCACTTTTTAGTCAATAGCATCTTGCTTGGAAATACTTGAATTCTAGGGTGTGCTCAGCACAATCACCCCTTTAAATATTATGACCTCATTAGACATTCATTGGAACCCAAAGTCTAAATTTCATGTCTCTCTGTTCTTATTGACATTGTAAAAGCTTTTATCATTTGGTAATACAGGTTAAGAGAGTCCCTCAGATTGGTAGAAATTCATTGATATATTCTTTCTCAGTTGTCATGCATTGTTTTTTTTTATTATTTTGCTTGTTTTAAATGACAATACTTTTTATTTCTAACAGTTCAAAATGTTTTTCATAGGTACATACTTATCGCATTTTGTAACACATCTTTCTCACTTCATAACTTCCTCTTATTGATTCATGATTATTATTTGATCTATTATTACTCTCAGTACTTCTAAATAAATTAAATGATCCTTTTGCAAAAATCAAAGAACTAAGTACATACTCAATGATACTAAAATTTCAATACATTTGCTATTACTGAAAAACTTAGAATTTATATCAACAATAATAAGTAATAAAAATAATATTATAAAGACTTGATTTATAAAAGACCTTGTATGTTTTTTAAAAAAAACTGTAATTCTAAGAAATATTTAAAGACCAGATTTTACCATAAGTTACCTATAAATTCCAAATAATAAATCCCATTATATAGCAACAAATATTATGCAATATATCGGCATCATTTATGACAGAAAATAATATGATCAATATATAAAAAGGTACATAAAGAGCCCTTAAAATCACAAAGGAAAACTTTGACATCCCAAAGTATAAAGTCAAAGGCAATACTGAATTCCTGAACCCTCCCAACCAACTAACTCAGAAGGTTTGCATCTGACATCTGCACATGGACACCTGATGTGGACCGGCAGATACTGTCCCTGAGAAGAGCTTTCAAATCACTGCAGGGAAACCCATGCCTGCTAGAGAGCTGCCCTGTGCCATCAGTTCACAGTGAATGCCACCAGGAGGTTCCTTTGGGGGCAAGACCTCAGCGTTTGGGGGTGCAGCTGACACTCCCTAGCCAGCAACCTCCTTTCCCAACCTCTCAAATACCACCTACCACCTCTCATCATTATACTGAGGGCAATGCCCACTTCTCTGCAGCAGAAGGAATGTCTACCATGTGACCCTCACCACTACCTGCCTTCACTTGTTCTTCTCCTCCTCCAGAGAGTAGGGGCAACTTGTCTGCTGGCAGTTTCCAGCAAACAACCTGGGGTGATATCCACATCCCTTTGGAATTATCTTTTCCAGAGTCCAATTCTCTGCAGAAGGTATATGCTCTCTCTTCCTTAGTGGGGTGGGGGCTCTGTCACTGTCAGAGAGGCTCACTGTTTTCTAGCACAGCCTATAAGAATGTGTGTGTGGTGTGTGTGTGTGTGTGTGTGTGTATGCATCTCAGTCTTTTATGACCACTCCCTGGCACCTACCCAGGCTGAACAGCCTATGGATATTCCTCTAGAACTCCAGCTTTCTGCATGTGGACTGGCTGGCTCCTGGCAGCACAAAGATGGGCTTCGGGGAGACAGCATTCTTGGTCACAGACCTCAAGAGGCACAGCCCTGAAGGCTGCAAACCTTGGCACTTGTATGTGGGGTGACTCCAGGCATGTGCTAGCCTCACAGGTGTACAATTGGCTCATAACCAGCTTGGGTCACATGCAGTCTGGTTACTCACCCATGCAAGTCTACTGGGCTGGCCGCTGCAGCTGACTTTAGCCTGAACTAGGCAGACACAACATCTACTGAAGCAGGTGCTGAGACAGAAATTACATTATTCATGAAAAATATTTGTTTCCCAATAAAAGCTCACCTGGACATAGGCAAGGTTTCAGTCACTCTCCAAACTTTTAGGGTATTGAGGCTATATTATTTCCCCAGTCAGTTCTCAACTGTATCAACTTGAATGGATTAAGAAATATCTAAAAAGCTGGTAAGGCTTTAATTCTGGTGTGTCTGTGAGGGTGCTTGTGGAGGACTGGCCTGTGAGTCGCTGGGACGAGTGGAGGAGGTCCACCCTCAGTGCACATGGGCACCATCCAATCAACTGATGGCCTAAATAGAGGAGAAAAAACAGAGATAAGGTGTTTTCCTCTTTCTCTTTTCTGGAGCTGGGATGCTCTTTTTCTCCTGCTGTCAAACTTCAGAACTCCAGACTCTCCGACCTTTGGACTCCAAGAATTACACCAGGGCCTTCCAGAGTTATCAGGCCTTTGACCTCATACTGGGAATCACACCATCAGCCTCCCTGATTGCCAGGCCTTTAGACCTGGACTGAGCCAAGCTGTTGGCACCCCAGGATCTCCAGCTTGCAGATGGCCTGCCATGGGACTTGTCAGTCTCCATAATCATGTGAGCTAATTCCCCTAATAACCCCTCTCATCTATCTAGCTAGCTAGCTAGCTATGTAGCTATGTATGTATGCATCTATTTATCTATCTATCTCTATCTATTTATCATCTTTGTAGCTGTCTATCTATGTAGCTATGTATGTATTTATCTATCTGTTCTATCTATCTGTCTATCTATGTAGCTATCTATGTAGCTATGTATGTATGTATCTATTTATCTACCTATCTGTTCTATCTATCTATCTGTCTATCATCTTTGTAGCTGTCTATCTATGTAGCTATGTATGTATTTATCTATCTGTCTATCTATGTAGCTATCTATGTAGCTATGTATCTATTTATCTATCTGTTCTAACTATTTATCTATCTATCTATCTATCATCTATCTATCTATCTATCTATCTTGATCTGTCTATATATCTAGACCTATATCTATCTGCATCTGTATCTCTATCTATGTATATCTCTCTCTGTCTATCTATATCCTGTTGTTCTGTCTGTCTGCAGAACCCTGACCAGTACAGTCAAGAATGTGCATGGACCTCTCTGTCTTCTCAAATTTACAAGATCAGATCACTTGCCATGAAGCTCATGAACGAGGGCTGAATAAACCCCAGGACAGAGAAGAGGTGCCTGGGTCTAGGGGCAGGCTTGAAAGTACTGGCTGGACCTCATTAATTAGTGTTTGTTGATCAAAATCAAAGAGGACATGAGTAGGGGTACAAATAGAGAGAGATGAGGGAGGCAAGTCCTGCAGAGGGCAAGCAGGTGCTGATCTGAGAAACACCTCCCCAGGCCAGAGTCCCATAGCAGTAGGGAAAGGCTGAGCTATGTGGCGCGAGCTGAGCTAAGGCAAATGACTGGGGACGGAGCCTGGGGATGGTTTGAGTGTCAGGTACCTGGTGTTTTGAACAGTGGCAATGTGTGCAGGAACTGGCGAGCCAATGAAAGGATCCAGGGAAGACCAGAGCATTGCCAGCTCCGTTCTTTTTACTTCCTTCAGCTATAGGCTACCGTAATGTGGCTCAGCTAAAGCAGATTTCTCCCGAGGAAAGGACTATCTCCTTTCTTTTTACTGCCTCTCTCTCAACCCAAAGTCTACCAGACACACATTTCTTTCGTGTTAAACTACAGGATATGCAGAGGAACATACCAAACTCCTACTTTGCATGGACTCCTAAGGAAACACCTAAACCTGGACAGGCTGGGAAAGTGTGGCCAAGTCAATTTTAAGATACCTACACGATATGCTTACAGAATTGGGCAGGGCAGAATCATTGCTAACTGCATCCATGCTATTGTGTACTCTTTGAGTTGGTGCCACCTTTGTGGGTGAATCTGGGGTGGGCAAGTTTACCATGGAATTGCAAACTGATTATATTGTAGGACTCTGAGCCCCAAGCATACTGGTACTTGCATTGGAAACCAGAGATGGTGCCCAGAAATGGAAGCAGGCAATGAATGGGGGAGAAGTTGCTGATTAAGTGCTGAAGCACCCTAACCATCACCACTCCAAAATTCCAAAGCATCTCAAAGGGCAGAAACTCCACGTCATAGCTGTGGAGGCAGCCAGACTCCCCTTAATTATTATGGGTACATAAGAGTGGTACATATGGCTTACATGTTGCATTATGATACAAGCATACAATGTGTAGCGATCAAATAAGGGTAAATGGGATATCCACAACCTTAAACATTTATCATTTCTTTGTGTTAGGAACATAGTAATTCTACTTTACTGGTTATTTTGAAGTCTACAATAAATTGGTGCTGTGTTGGCCCTATTGTGCTACGAAACACTACATCTTATTCCTTCTATCTGATGTATTTTTATGCCCATTAGCCATCCCTTGTGTGTCCCCTTCCTCCCCTTCACGCTCTTCCGAGTCTCTGGCAACCATCGTTTACCCTCTACCTCCATGAGTTCAGTTTTTCTGGCTCCCACATATTAGTGAGAATATGGGATATTTGTCATTCAGTCCCTGGCTTATTTAACCTAATGTCATAACCTCCAGTTCTGTCGATGTGGCCGTGAATGACAGGATTTTATTCTTTTTCATGATGGAACAAAATTGTGTAGTGTATATATACACCACATTGTCTTTACTCATTCGTCTGTTGATGGACACTTAGATTGCTTTCATATCTTGACTATTGTAAATAATATTGCAATGAACATGAAAAGGCACATATCTCTTTGATATGCTGATTTTCTTTCTTTGGATATATGCCAAGCACTGAGATTGCTGGATCAAATGGTAGTTCTATTTTCGGTTTATTGAGGCACCTCCATACTATTGTCCATAGCTGTACTAATTTACATTCCCACCCACAAAGTAGAAGGGGTCTCTTTTCTCCCTATCCTCACCAGCATCCATGATTGCCCATATTTTTGATAAAAGCCATTTTAATTGGATTAAGATGATATATCATGATAGTTCTGACTTGCATTTCTCTGAAGATTAGTGACATTAAGCATTTTTTTTATATATACTTCTTGGCCATTTGTATATCTTCCTTTGAGAAATGTCTATTCAAATCTTTTGTTGAGTTTTACATTGCATTATTTGGGTTTTTTTTTTTTTCCCTACAGAATTGATTGAGCTCCTAATATAGTCTGGTTATTAATCCCTTGCTAGATGGTTAATTTGAAATTATTTTCTCCCAATCTGTGGGTTGTGTCTTTACGTTGTTCATAGTTTTCTTTGCTGTGGAGAAGCATTTTACCTTGATGTAAGCCCTTTTTCCATTTTTATGTTTGCGGTTTGTGCTTTTGATATTGTACTCAAGAAATCTTTGTCCAAACAAAGGTCCTGGAGAGTTTTCCCAATGTTATTTCCTAGTAATTTTGAAGTTCTAGCTTTTAGATTTAAGTCTTTCATTTATGTTAATTTGATTTTTGTATATGGCAAGAGATGGTGGTCTAGTTTGATTCTTCTACCTATGGATATACAGTTTTCCAGGCACTATTTATTGAAAACACTGTCCCTTATTCAACATACGTTCTTGGTGCCTTTGTCAAAAATAAGTTGACTCTGAATGTAGATTTATTTCTGGGTTCTCTATTCTGTTCCATTGATCTAGGTGTCTGTTTTTACACTGTTTTGTTTACTATAGCTTGGTAGTATAATTTGAAGTCAGGTAACAATGCCTCCAACTTTGTTATTTTCACTCAGTATGCTTTGGCTATTTTGGGTCTTTTGTGGTTTTGTATAAATTCTAGGACTTGTCTATTTCTGTGAAATAGAAATAATTGGTATTTTGACAGGGATTACATTAAATCTGTAGACATTTTGAGTTCTATGAACATTTTAACAATATTGACACTTCCAATCCATGAACATGAATATCTTTTCATATTTTTATATTCTATTCAATTTATTTTATCAATATTTTATAGTTCTCATTTCAGAGATCGTTTATTTTTGGGGTTAACAACTGTAAATGGGATTACTGTCTTGGTTTCCTTTTTCAGATTTTTTGCTGCAGTCATATAAAAATGCTACTGATTTTTGTATGTTCATTCTGTATCCTGCAACTTTACTGAATTTGTTTATTCATAATAGTTTTTTTAGGAAGAGTTAAGTTTTACTAAATATAAGATTATATCATCTGTGAACAAGAATAATTTGATTTTTTCCATTTCAGTTTGCCTGTTCTTTATTTCTTTCTCTTATCTAATTACTTTGGCTGAGACTTCTAGCACTATGTTCAAGAAAAGTGATGAAGGTGGTCATCTTGTCCTGTTCTAGATCTTAGATGAAGGGTTTTCAATTTTTCCTCTTTGAAAATAATACCAGCTGTGGATTTGACATCAACACCCCACTTTTAGCATGGGACAAATTCTAGAAAGAAAATTGTTTAAGTCCATTTCACACTGCTACTTGAGACTGGGTTATTTATAAAAGAAAAAGGTTTAATTGACTCGCAGTACCACATGGCTGGAGAGGTCTCAGGAAACTTACAATCAATAAAGAAGCATAGACTTTCTTTACATGGTGGCAGGAGAAAGGAGAGCCTGTGAGAATACAGAAAAAACTACCAATTATAAAACCTTCACATCTCATAGAAATTCAGTCACTATCATGAAAACAGCCTGGGGGAAAACTCCCTATAATCCAATCACTTCCTTCTGTTGACACTTGGAGATTACAGATCCCTCTGTTGACAGGTAGGGATTATAGTTTGGGTGGAGAAACAGAGCTAACCCATATCAAATATCAACAAAAAAACTGGACTTAATCTGTACCATAAACTAAATGGACCTAATAAACAATTATAGAACATACCATCTAACAGCTGCAGATTATACATTCTCCTCAGCCCATGGAATATTCTCAAAAATAGACCAAATGTTAGATCACAAAACAAGTCTCAAAACATTACAAAAGAAGAAAAAAGAAAAAAAAGAAAACTTTGAAATCAATCAAGTATCTTTTCCGTCCACAATTAAATGAAACTAGAAATCAGTAACAAGAGAAACTATGAAAACTACACAAACACATGTAAATTAGGCAATATGTTCCTAAACAACCATTGAAACAATGCAGAAAATGAAAAGAAAATTTTAAAATTCCTTGGGAGTTGGTGGGTGGATCACTTGAGCCCCCCCACCCCCAAGAATTTGAAATCATCCTAGGCAAGATGTTGAGACATTGTTTCTATAAAAAAGTTTTAAAATTAGCCAGCCATGGTGTCATGAACCTATAGTCCCAGCTACTCTGGAAGCCGAGGAAGAAGGGTCCCCTAAGCTCAAGAATATGAGGTGGCAGTGAACTCTAACAGTGCCACTGCACTCCAGCCTGGGTGACAAAGTAGAATTCTAGCTCTAAGAAAATAAACAAATAAATACACATAAGTAAATAATTTCTTGAAAATGGAAACACAACATACTGAAACAGGTGGGATACCGCAAAAGCAGTACTAATAGGGAATTTTACAGCAATAAACATTTAAATCAAAAAGTAGATAAACTTCACTTTTATACACAACCTAATGAGGCATCTTAAAGAATTAGAAAAACAAGAGCAAACCAAATCAAAAATTAGTAGAAGAAAACATATAGTTAAGAACAGAACATAAATAAATAAAATTAAAGTTAAAAATATAATACAAAATATTAATGGTATGAAAAATTAATTTTTAAAAGCTTTAAAAAATGACATTTTTTTTGCCAGACTAGGAAAAAAGAGAGATGATTGAAATAAATAAAATTAAAGATGAAATAGGAGGCATTACAATTGATGGTATAGAAATTTGAAGGCTCATTAGAGAATATTATGAGTAACTGACTGCTAATAACAAACTCAGAAGAAACAAATACAATCCTAGCCATATACAACCTATCAAGGTTGAACCATAAAGAAATACAAAACCTGAATAGACCAGTAACAAGGAGCAAAATAGAGGTAGTAGTAGTTTCCCATCAAGAAAAAGAACCGGGAACTGATTCCTTCACTGCTGAATTCTACTAAACATTGATCCAGAATCTACAAAGAACTTAAACAAATTTACAAGAAAAAAAATCCCCATCGAAAAGTGGGCAAAGGATATGAATAGACTTTTCTCAAAAGAAGACCTTTATGTGGCCAATAAACATGAAAAAAAAAGCTCATCATCACTGGTCACTAGAGAAATGCAAATCAAAACCACAATGAGATACCATTTAATGTGAGTTAGAATGGTTGTCATTAAAAAGTCAGAAAACAACAGATGCTGGAGAGGATATGAAGAAATAGGAAAGCTTGTACACTGTTGGTGAGGGTGTAAATTAGTTCAACCATTGTGGAAGACAGTGTGGTGATTCCTCAAGGATGTAGAACCAGAAATACCATTTGACTCAGCAATCCCATTACTGGGTTTATACCCAGTGGATTATAAATTGTTCTATTATAAAGACACATGCACACATATGTTCATTGTGGCACTGTTTACAATAGCAAAGTCCTGGAACTAACCCAAATACCCATCAATGATACACTGGATAAAGAAAATGTGGCACATATAAACTGTGAAATACTATGCAGCCATGAAAAGGGATGAGTTAATGTCTTTTTCAGGGATATGGATAAAGCTGGAAACCATCATTCTCGGCAAACTGACACAAGAACAGAAAACAAAGCACTCATGTTCTCACTCATAAGCAGGAGCTGAACAATGAGAACACAGGGACACAGGGAGGGGAATATCACACACTGGGGCCTGTAGGGGGTTGGGGAGCTAAGGAAGTGATAGCATTAGGAGAAATACCTAATGTAGATGACAGGTTGATGGGTGCAGCAAACCACCATGGCATGTGTATACTTATGTAACAAACCTGCACATTCTGTACATGTATCCCAGAACTTAAAGTATAATAGTAATTAAAAAAATAAAACTGATCTTATTCAAACTATTCCAAAAAACTGAAGAGGAGAGAACACTTCCAAACTTATACATGATCAATATTACCATGATACCAAAACCAGACAAAAATGCAACAAAAAAAAGAAAACTACAAGCTAACATCTCTAATGAGCATAGTTGTAAAATTCCCCAAGAAAATAATGATAAATCAAATTCAACAATGTATTAAAAAGATCATTCAACAAAATTAATTGGGATTCGTCTAAGGGATGCAAGGATGGTTCAACCTACAAAAATCAATCAATTAGATATAGCATATCAACACAATGAAAGACAAAAAAATTATATGATCATTTCAATACCAGCCAAAAAAGCATTAGGTAAAATTCAGCATCTCTGAATGATAAAAACTCTCAAACAACTGCATATAGAAAGAATATACCACAACATAATAAAAGCCATACAAGGCAAACCCACAGCTATTATCACATGAATAGGGAAAAATGGAAAGTTCTCCTTTTTCAATATCCCCTTTCCTCTTATTTTTAAAAATAATTATAACTTTTAATATAAATTAAAGGGTACATGTGCAAGTTTGTTACATTGGTATATTGCACGACACTGAAGTTTGGGGTACAAATTATTCTGTCACCCAGGTAGTAAGCATAGTACTTTTCAGACCATACCCGTCCCTCTCTCTTCTAGTCATTTTCATTGTCTAATGTTCTCATCTTTATTTCTATGTGTATTCACTGTTTAGCTTCCACTTATAAGTGAGAACATGAAGTATTTGATTCTCTGTTCTTGTGTTAATTTGCCTAAAAAAATGGCCTTCAACTCCATCCATGTTGCTGCAAATGACATGATTGTATTATTTTAAAGGCTGCATAGTATTACATCGTGTAGATGTACTATATTTTCTTTATTCAATTGGCCATTGATGTATAGCTAGGTTGATTCCATGTCTTTGCTGTTGTGAATGGTTCTGTGATGAACATGTGAGTGCACGTGTCCCTTTGGTAGAATTTTTTGTTTTCTTTCGGATATATACCAAGTAATAAGATTGCTAGGTTGAATCATAGTTCTGTTTCAAGTTATTTAAGAAAACTGCAAACTGTTTTCCACAGTGGCTCAACTAGTTTTTTCTCCCACCAGCAGTGTATAAGCATTCCTTTCTCGTGCAGCCTTGCCAACACCTGTTATTTTTTGGCTTTTTAATGATTTCCATTCTGACTGGTGTGGGATGGTATGTCATTGTAGTTTTGATTTGCGTTTTGCTGATGACTAGCGATGTTGAGCATGTTTGCTGGCTGCTTGTGCATCTTCTTTGGAGAAATCTCTGTTCATGTCCTTTGCCCATTTTTTAATCGTACTGTTTGTTTTTGCTTATTGATGTGTTTAAGTTTCTTGTAGATTCTAGATATTAGACCTTTGTCAGATGCATAGTTTGTGAATATTTTCTCCTACTCTGTATGCTGTTTGTTTACCCTGTTGGTAATTTATTTTGCTGTCTAGTTTAATTAGGTCTCACTTCTCAATTTTTGTTTTTGTTACTATTGCTTTTGTTGACTTAATTATAAATGTATCCCTAAAGCTGATGTCAAGAAGGACATTTCTTAGTATTTTTTATAGTTTTTGTAGTTTGAGGTTTTACATTTAAATCTTTAATCCATCTTGAGTTAATATTTGTATATGATGACAATTGGGGTTTAAGTTTAATCCTTCTATATATGGCTAACTTGTTATCCCAGCACCATTCATTGAATGGTTTGTTTTCTTTTGAATATATATCATACCAAGTAATGAGATTGCTGGGTTGAATGCAGAAGAATAAAACTTGACCCTTGACTCTCATCTTACACAAAAATTAAATTCAGATCCTTTTCTCATTGCTTAATTTTATCAATTTTGTTGAAGACCAGATGGTTGTATGTGTGTGGCTTTATTTCTGGATTCCATATTCTCTTCCATTGGTCTATGTGTCTGTTTTTGTACCAGTACCATACTGTTTTGGCTACTGTAGCCTTACAGTACTGTTTGAAGTTGTTGGGTAATGTGATACCTCCAGCTTCATTCTTTTTGCTTAGGATTGCTTCGGCCATTGTGCTCTTTTTTGTTTCCAAATAAATTTTAGAACAGATTTTTCTAATTCTGTGAAAAAATATATTTTATATTATTATAAGGATAGCGTTGGCTCTGTATATTGCTTTGGGCAGTACAACCATTTTAACAATGTTGACTTTTCCAATCCATTAGCATGGAATATTTTTCTGTTTGTTTTTGTATCATCTATGATTCCTTTCACTAGTGTTTGTAGTTCTCCTTGTAGAGATTTTTTACCTTATTGGTTAGATGAATCCCTAGATATTCTATTTTTAGGTGGCTATTGTAGATGGGAATGTGTTTCTGATTTGATTCTCAACTAGAATGTTATTAGAATATTGAAAAGCTACTAATTTTTGTACACTAATTTTGCATCTTGAATCTTTACTGAGCTCCTTTTTCAGTTCCAGGAGCCTTTTGTTGGGGTCTATGGAGTTTTCTATGTACAGAATCATATCATCAGCAAAAAGAGATATTTCAACTTCTTCTTTTCCTATTTGGTTGCCTTTTACTTCCATCTCTTCCCTGATCATGCTGGCTAGAACTTTCAGTAATATTTTGAATAAGAGAAGTAAGATTGGACATCTCTGTCTTGTTCCAGTTCTCAAAGGGAATAATTCCAGCTTTTGCCTGTTTGGTATGACATTGGCTGTGGGTTTGTCATAGACGGCTCTTATTATTTTGAAGTATGATTCTCTGGTGCTTAGTCTGTTGAAGGTTTTTTATCACAAAAGAATGTTGTATTTTATTGAAGGCTTTTTCTGCATTTATTAAGATGATCATATAGTCTTTGTTTTTTATTACATTTATGTTGTGAATCACATTTATTGATTTGCATATGTCAAACCAAACTTGCATCTCAGGAGTAAAGCCTACTTGATCATGGTGAATTAACTTTTTGATGTACTCTAGTATGCTAGTATTTTGTTAAGAATTTTTGTGTCTATAATCATTAGGGATATTGGCCTAACATTTTCTTTTATTACGGTTTCTCTGACAGATTTTGGTATCAGGATGATGCCGGCTTCATAGATTGAGTCAGGGAAAAGCCCCTCTTCCTCAATTTTTTGGAATAGTTTCAGTAGGATTGGCCTCAGTTCTTCTTCGTATGTCTGGTATATAGAATTTGGCTGTAAATCCATTGCATTAGTCCATTCGCATGCTGCTATGAAGAAATATCTAAGACTGTGTAGTTTATAAATAAAAGAAGTTTAATTGACTCACAGTTCTTCATGTCTGGAAAGGCCTCAGGAAACTTACAATCATGGCAGAAGGGATTTCTTCACAGGGTGGCAAGAGAGAATGACTGTCAAGCAAAGGGGGAAGCCCCTTAAAAACCATCAGATCTTGTGAGCTTTCACTATCATGAGAACGGTATAAGAAAAATTACCCCCATGATTTATTCATTTCCACCTGTTCCCACCCTTGACATGTAGGGATTATTGCAATTCAAGGTAAAATTTGGGTAGGGACACAGAGCCAAATCATATCATCCATCTGGCCCAGGGCTCTTTTTGATTGGTAAGTATTTTTTTTAAAATTACTGATTCAATTTCAAACTTGTTATTGGTCGATTAAGATTTTCACTTTCTACCTGGTTCAAAATTGGGAGTTTGTGTGTTTCTAGAAATTTGTCCATTTCCTCTCAATTTCCTATGTGTGCATAGAGGTGTTCTTAATAGTCTCTTTGATATTTCTGTGGAATTGGTTGTAATGTCTTCTTTGTCACTTCTAATTGCATTTACTTGGATCTTCTCTTTTTTGTTTTCTTAATCTAGCTACAGGTCTATCTTGTTTATCGTTTTGAAAAAACAACTCTTGGTTTTACTGACCTTTTGTATGGATTTTGGGGTTCCAATTTGTGTAAGTTATTATCTGATCTTAGTTATTTATTTCCTTCTACTAGCTTGGTGGTTGTTCTTTTTTTTTCCCCTTACCCTCCGCCTCCACCGTGTTCCTCTAAGTGCAATGTTAGGTCATTAATTTGAGAACTTCATAACCTCTTGAGGAAGACATTTAGCACCATAAACTCTCCTCTTAACACTGCTTTAGCTGCATCTTAAAGATTTTGTTGTGTCTCTATTTTCATTAATTTCAGATAATTTTTTTATTTGTGCCTTTATTTCATTGTTCATCCAATAGTTATTCAGAAACAAGTTGCTTAATTTTCATGTCTGTGTATTTTTAAAATATCTTCTTGGTATTGATTTCTATGTTTATTGCACTGCAGTCTGAAAGTGTCTTTAGTATAATTTTATTTTTTTTAATTTATTGAGGCTTACTTTATGGCCAAGCTTGTGTTTGATTTTAGAATATGCCCTGTGTGTGGATGAAAAAAATACATATCTTCTGTGGTTGTTAAGTATTCTACAGATTTCTATTCAGTCCAGTCGGTCAAGTGCTGAGTTTAAATCAAATTCCTTTGTTAGATTGTTGCCTCAATAATCTGTCTAATCTGTCAGTGGGGTGCTGAAGTCCCCCACTATTATTGTGTTGCTGTTTAAGTCTTTTCATAGGTCAAGAAAAATAGTTTCATTAATTTGGGTCCTTTAGTGTTAGCTACATATGTGTTTAGAATAAGTAAGTCATCTTCGATTGAATCTTTTATTATTATGCAGTGTCCTTCTTTATCCTTCTCGGTTGTTTTGTTTGTTGGTTAGTTGGTTGGTTTAAAGTCTGTTTTAATCCTATCATTATGTTGTTGGCTGTTTGTTCTGTAGACTTGATTGTGTAGTTTCTTTATATTTTCTGTAGACTATGTTCTTGATTGTGTTTTTTATGGTAGCAGGCTTCAATGTTTTGTTTCCATGTTTAGCACTACCTTAAGGAGCTCTTATTAGGATATTCTGGTTGTAACAAATTCCCTTAGTGCTTGCTTATCTGAGAAGGATTTTATTTCTCCTTTGATTATGAATCTTAGTTTGGCAAGATATGAGATTCTTGGTTGGAATTTCTTTTCTATATGAATGCTGAAAATAGGCCCACAGTTTCTTTTGGCTTGTAGGGTTTGCTGTCAGTCTGAATTTCCTTTTGTAGGTAACCTGATCTTTCTTTCAAGCTGCCTTTATGATGCCTTCTTTTGTATTGACCTTGGTAAATCTGATGAATCTACGCCTTGCTAGATCTCATGATCATCTTGTATAGTAGCTTGCAAGGCTTATCTGTAGTTTTTGAATTTTTATGTCCTCATCTCTACCAAGACTGGGGACATTTTCATGGACTATACCCTCAAATATGTTTTCAAATTTTCTGTACTTTCTCTCTTTCTCTTTCAGGAATGCCAGTGAGTTATAGATTTGGTCTCTTTACACAATTCTATATTTTTGGAGGTTTTGTTCATTCTGTAAAGTTATCTTTTCTTTATTTTTGTCTGACTGAGTTGATTAGAAGAACGAATACTCAAGCTCTGAGATTCTTTCCATAAATTGATTTATTTATTTATTTTTATCTTTTAATTTATTATATTTTAAATTCTGGGATACATGTGCAGATTGTGCAGGTTTGTTATATAGGTATACATGTGCCATGGTGGTGGTTTGCTGAATCCATTGTCCCATCATCTACATCAGGTATTTCTCCTAATGTTATCTCTCCACAATCCCTCCACCCCATGCTATTCCTCCCCTATCCCCCCACCCCCAAGGCCACAGTGTGTGATGCTCCCCTCCCTATGTCTATGTGTTCTCATTGTTCAATACTCACTTATGAGTGAGAACACATGGTGTTTGTTTTTCTGTTCTTGTGTCAGTTTGCTGAAAATGATGGTTTCCAGTTTCATCCATGTCCCTGCAAAGGACATGAACTCATCCTTTTTTATGGCTGCATAGTATTCCATGGTGTATCTGTGCCACATTTTCTTTATCCAGTCTATCTTTGATGGGCATTTGGGTTAGTTCCAAGTCTTTGCTATTGTGAACAGTGCCACAATGAACATATATGTGCATGTGTCTTTATAATAGAATGACTTATAATCCTTTGGGTATATACCTAGTTATGGGACTGCTGAGTCAAATGGTATTCCTATTTTTAGATCCTTGAGGAATCACCACACTGTCTTCCATAATGGTTGAATTAATTTACACTCCCACCAACAGTGTAAAAGTGTTCCTATTTCTCCACCTCCTCTCCAGCATCTGTTGTCTCCTGATTTTTTAATGATCACCATTCTAACTGGCATGAGGTGGTATGTCAATGTGATTTTGATTTGCATTTCTCTAATGACCAGGGATGATGAGGTTTTTTTTCATATGTTTGTTGGCTGAATAAATGTCTTCTTTTGAAAATTGTTCATATCCTTTGCTCACATTTTGATGGGGTTGTTTGTTTGTTTCTTGTAAATTTGTGTAAGTTCTTTGAAGATTCTGGATATTAGCCCTTTGTCAGATGGGTAGATTGCAAAAAGTTTTTCCTATTCTGTTGGTTGCTGGTTTACTCTATTGCTAGTTTCTTTTGCTGTGCAGAAGCTATTAAGTTTAATTAGATCCCATTTGTCTATTTTGGCTTTTGTTGCCATTGCTTTTGGTGTTTTAGTCATGAAGTCCTTGCCCATGCCTATGTCCTGAATGGTATTGCCTAGGTTTTCTTCTAGAGTTTTTATGGTGTTTGGCCTCACGTTTAAATCTTTAATACATCTAGAGTTAATTTTTGTATAAGGTGCAAGGAAGAGATCCAGTTTTAGCTTTCTGTGTATGGCTAGCCAGTTTTCCCAACACCATTTATTAAATAGAGATTTCTTTTCCCATTGCTTGTTTTTGTCTGGTTTGTGAAAGATCAGATGGTTGTAGTTGTGTGGCTTTCTTTCTGAGGCATCTGTTCTGTTCCATTGGTCTATGTCTCTGTTTTGGTACCAGTAGCATGCTGTTTTGATTGCTGTAGACTTGTAATATAGTTTGAGGTCAGGTAGCGAGATGTCTCCAGCTTTGTTCTTTTTGCTGATTGTCTTGTCTATGCAGGCTGCTTTTTGGTTCCACATGAAGTTTAAGGTGTTTTTTTCCAAGTTAGTGAAGAAAGTCATTGGTAGCTTAATGGGGATAGCACTGAATCTACAAATTACTTTGGGCAATATGGCCATTTTCACAATATTGAGTCTTCCTAACCATGAGCATGGAATGTTTTTCCATCTGTTTGTGTCCTCTCCTATTTCATTAAGCAGAGGTTTGTAGTTCTCCTTGAACAGGTCCTTCACATCCCTTGTTAGTTGTATTCCCAGGTATTGTATTCTCTTTATAGCAATTGTGAATGGGAGTTCACTCATGATTTGGCTCTCTATCTGTTATTGGTGTATAGGAATGCTCGTGATTTTTGCACATTGATTTTGTATCCTGAGATTTGCTGAAGTTGCTTATCAGCTTAAGGAGATTTTGGGCTGAAACAGTGGGGTTTTCTCAATATATAATTATGTCATCTGCAAACAGGAACAATTTAACATGCTCTTTTTATATTCAAATTCCCTTTATTTCTTTCTTTTGCCTGATGGTCCTAACCAGAACTTCCAATACTATGTTGAATAATAAGAGAGGGCATCCTTGTCTTGTGTCAGTTTGTTTCCAGTTTTTGCCCATTCAGTATGATATTGGCTGTGGGTTTGTCATAAACAGCTCTTATTATTTTGAGGCACAATCCACTGATACCTAGTTTATTGAGAGTTTTTAGCATAAAGGGCTGTTGAATTTTGTCAAAGGCCTTCTCTGCATCTATTGAAATAATCATGTGGTTTTTGTCATATGTACTGTTTATGTGATGAATTACCTTCACAGAACTGCAGACGTTGAACCAGCCTTGCATCCCCAGGATGAAGCCTACTTGATTGTGATGGATAAGCTTTTTGATGTGCTGTTGGATTCAGTTTGCCAGTATTTTATTGAAGATTTTTGCATCAATGTTCATCATGGATATTGACATGAAATTTTCTTTTTTAGTTGCATCTAGGCCAGGTTAGGGAGGATTCCCTCTTTTTGTATTGTTTGGAATAGTTTCAGAAGGAATAGCACCACATCCTCTTCGTACCTCTGGTAGAATACGGCTGTAAACCCATCTGATCCTGGATTTTTTTTGGTTGGTATGCTATTAATTGCTGCCTCGACTTCAGACCTTGTTATTTGTCTAATCAAGAATTCAACTTTTTCCTGGTTTATTCTTGGGAGAACATAAGTGTACAGAAAATTTAACCATTTCTTCTGGATTTACTGGTTTATTTGCATAGAGGTGTTTGTAGTAATCTTTGATGATAGTTTGTATTTCTGTGGGATGGGTAGTGATATCCTCTTTATCATTTTTTATTTCATCTGCTTGAATCTTCTCTCTTTTCTTTTTTATTAATCTGGCGGTCTATTTTGTTGACCTTTTCAAAACACAAGCTGCTGGATTTATTAGTTTTTTGAAGGGTTTTTTTGTGTTTCTATCTCCTTCAGTTCTGCTTTGATCTTAGTTACTTCTTGCCTTCTGCTAGCTTTTGAATTTATTTGATCCTGCTCCTCTAGTTCTTTTAATTGTGATGTTAGGGTGTCAATTTTATATCTTTCGTCACTTCTCTGGTGGGCATTTAGTGCTATAAATTTCCCTCTAGATACTGCTTTAGATGTGTCCCAGAGATTCTGGTACATTGTGTCTTCGTTCTCATTGGTTTCAAAGAACATCTTTATTTATGCCTTGGATTCATTATTTATCCAGTAGTCATTCAGGAGCAGGTTGTTCAGTTTCCATGTAGTTGTGCAGTTCTGAGTAACTTTCTTAATCCTGAGTTCTAATTTGATTGCACTGTGGCCTGAGAGATGGGTTGTTATGATTTCTGTTCTTTTGTGTTTGCTGAGGAGTGTTTTACTTTCATCTATATGGTCAGTTTTAGAATAAGTGTGATGTGGTGCTGGGAAGAATGTGTATTTTGTGGTTTTCGGGTGGAGAGTTCTGTAGATATCTATTAGGTCTGCTTGGTCCAGATCTGAGTTCAAGTCCTGGATATCCTTGTTAATTTTCTGCCTTGTTGATCTGTCTAGTATTGAGAGTGGGGTGTTAAAGTCTCCTACTATTATTGTGTCAGAGTTTAAGTCTCTTTGTAGGTCATTAAGAACTTGCCTTATGTATCTGGGTGCTCCTGTATTGAGTACATATATATTTAGGATACCTATCTCTTCTTGTTGCTTTAATCCCTTTACCATTATGTAATGCCCTTCTTTGTCTCTTTTGATCTTTGTTGGTTTATAGTCTGTTTAATCAGAGACTAGGATTGCAACCCCTGCTTTTTTTTTGCTCTCCATTTTCTTGGTAAATCTTCCTCTAGTCCTTTATTTTGAGCCTATGTGTGTCTTTGCATGTGAGATGGGTTTCCTGAAAACAGCACACCAATGGGTGTTGATGTTTTATCGAATTTGCCAGTCTGTGTCTTTTGATTGGGGCATTTAGCCCATTTACGTTTAAGGTTAATATTATGTGTGAATTTGATCCTGCCATTTTGATGCTAGCTGGTTGTTTTGCCCATTAGTTGATGCAGCTTCTTCATAATGTCAATGGCCTTTACAGTTTGGTACGTTTATGCAGTGGTTGGTACTGGTTGTTCCTTTCCATATTTAGTGCTTCGTTCTGGAGCTCTTGTAGTGCAGGCCTGGTAGTGACAAAATCTCTTAGCAGTTTCTTGTCCATAAAGGATTTTTTTCTCCTTCACTTATGAAGCTTAGTTTGGCTGGATATGAAATTCTGGGTTGAAAATTCTTTTCTTTTACGATGTTGAATATTGGCCCCCACTCTCTTCTGGCTTGTCAGGTTTCTGCCAAGAGATCTATTGTGAGTCTGATGGGCTTCCCTTTGTGGATAACCCAACCTTTCTCTCTGGCTGCCTTAGCATTTTTTCCTTCATTTCAACCCTGGTGAATCTGATGATTATGTGCCTTGGGGTTGCTCTTCTCTAGGAATACCTTTGTCGTGTTCTCTGTATTTCTTGTGTTTGAATATTGGCCTGACTTGCTAGGTTGGGGAAGTTCTCTTGGATAATATCCTGAAGAGTGTTTTCCAACTTGGTTTGTTCTCCCCGTCACTTTCTGGTACACTGATCAAATGTAGATTTGGTCTTTTCACATAATCCCATATTTCTTGGAGACTTTGTTCATTTCTTTTCACTCTTTTTTTCTATAATCTTGCCTTCTCACTTTATTTCATTGAGTTGATCTTCAATCTCTGATATCCTTTCTTCTGCTTGATCAGTTCAGCTATTGAAACTTGTGTATGCTTCATGAAGTTCTCCGGCTATATTTTTTTCAGCTCCGTCATGTCATTTATGTTCTTCTCCACACTGGTTTTCTCATTAGCATTTCGTCTAATCTTTTTTTTTTTTTTTTTTT